>WBNM01041426.1:0-104783 GCA_013399055.1 Ramphastos sulfuratus
AAAAGAAGGCTCTTGGGAGACCTACTCGTGGCCTTAGAGTAATAAAGGGGGGACTATTAGGAAGATTGGCATAAACTTTTAGCAGAGCCTGTTACAACAGGACTAGGAGTGATGGTTTTAAACTAAAAGAGGGGAGAGTCAGACAAGGTACTAGGTAGACCTATTTTAAAATGAAGGCGATGAGACACTGGGACACATTATCCAGAGAGGTGGTAGAAGCCTTATCCCTGGAAACATTCCAGGTCAAGCTGGATTGGGCTCAGTACAACCTGACTCTAGTTGAAGATGCCCCTGCCCCACTGCAGGACAGTTGGCCTAGATGACCTTTAAAGGTCTCTCCCAACCCAACCAGTTCTGTATTTCTGTGAATCATGCTTTCTCAATATTTGTCTCTCTATTTTGTGAAATAGATACAGAAGTTTTTATTATTGTGAATAATAGAAAGAAATATTTACTAGCCATTTTGTGATACAGTAAAACACAACATAGGCCAAGCTACAGATAAGATAAGAGGGAGGCACAAAGCACAACATAGGCCAAGCTGCCAGTAAGAGGAGGGCAAAAAGCACTAGAAGGAGCGGTTTCCAACTTTGCTGGCTTATGAATGATGTGAACAATTTGGGGGCAGTTACACTTTTCTTCATTTTACCCTGGTCCATAGAGCTCCATCAACTTCCAGGGGGCATTGTTGCAGGTAACATTCTCCTGAGGATCTTGAGTGCTGCTTTACTGTAGAAATCTGCCTAATTTGGTCTTAATTTGACAAACGGAGAACAGAAGTTTATTAAATAGCGTGGTCAGTATGGAATCACAGAGTGTTTTGGGTTGGAAGGGAGCTTTAAAGGTCATCTAGTCATATGATGACTTTGTTGAGAGCAGATGTTGTATTGAAAACATTGATGAGAAAAAGAAGACAAGCTACTTTTGTATTGGTGAGATTATTTTTCTTGTCTCTCAAAGAAGCCTCTTTTTTTTTTTTTTTTTTAAGAAGGACGAGTTTTTGGGGTTTTTTTTTATTCCTCTTCAATTGCGATGGTTTTGGTGCATCTCATCCTTAAAACTTAACCAATTGTTTTGATGCCTGTGTAAAAACCCTGTCCTTGAGTTTTCACTCCCAATAAATATGTGCTCGGTGACATCTAGTGGCGGTCTTCGGCCGATGCACTCAAAATGTTGTCTCCAATATTCTGTCAATGCAGAAAGTCGTCTTCTGTAAAGTTTTTTTGTTTGCTGTTTCTTTTTTGTTGTTGTTATCTCCTGCAGCAAAATAGAATAAAACCATTCTAACAGAAGATGTTTTTAATTCTATGCCCATGTGATCTTCCTTTCTTTCTGTTCTCTAGATCAAAATACTTCAGGCTACAGGCTTGCCACAGCACCTCTCTAACTTCGTGTTCTGCAAATACACATTCTGGGATCAACTGGAGCCTGTTAATGTTGCACCTGAGGTGGACCCTTCCCTATCTTCCATCAGCAAGGAGCCACGGTGCATGGTTGTCTTCGATCACTGCAATGTAAATTTTTTGTCTGCTTTATTAATAATACTATAGGCAGGGAAAGCAGGTTTATGCTTGCAAAACAGTTTCAGTTACCTATTTCCTTACATTATAGTATTTCATCGAGACCTGGACACAGCAGAGTTGGGTTAAGAGGAACTTGATAAAGTTCAACAAGGGCAAGTGTAGGATCTTACCCTTGGGAGGCATTAACTCTGCGCTACAAGTAACCCCAGAAGTTAGGGATTGAACTGCTGGAAAGCAGCAGAGAAGAATCTGGGAACCTTAGTGGACAGCAAACCAACCAGGAGCCAGCAATGTGCCCTTGTGACCAAGACGTCAAATGGTCTCCAGAGATGCATTAAGAAGAGTGTAGCCAGCAGGTCAAGGGAGGTTTTCTTCCCCTCTCTGCCCAAGTGGAGCCACATCTGGAGTAATGGGCCTAGTTCTGAGTTCCCCAGTTCAAGAGAGGCAAGGAACTACTGCAGAGAGTTCAGCCAAGGCTACAAGGATGATGGGACTGGAGCATCTCTCTGATGAGAAAAGGCTAAGAGACCTGGAGCTGTTTAGCCTGAAAGGGGATCTTATCAATACTTAGCAATATCTAAAGGACAGGGGTCGAGAGGATAGGACCAGATTCTTTTCAGCGGTGCCCCATGACAGGACAAGGGGCAGCAGGTATGAACTGGAACACAGGAAGTTCCATCTGAAGCAACTTCTTTGCTGTGAGGATGGCAGAGCTACACTGTGATATAGTGGTGAGAAATATCCCAGTCCTGGAACACGATGCCTAGTATCCTCATGTAGCTCCTCATGTAGCATGTGATCATTTTGGGGGATTCTTCAGCCCAGAGTAGAGAAGGCTTCAGAGACACTTTATTGCAGCCTTTCAGTACTTAACGGAGGCTGGAAGAAAGATAGAGACAGACTTTTTAGCAGGGTCTGCTGCAACAGGACAAGGAGTGGTGGTTTTAAAGTAAAAGAGGGAAAAGTCAGACAAGATAGAAAGAAGAAATTTTCAACAAGGAAGGTGATGAGACGCTGGCCCAGGTAGCCTGGGGAGGTGGTGGATACATTCCAGGCCAGGCTGGGCAGGCCTCTGAGCAACGTTATCTGGCTGAAGATGCCTCTGCTGACTGCAGGGGGATTGGACTAGATGACCCTGAAAGTTCTGTTCCAACCGAAACTATCCTGTGACTCTATGATTTTTCACCTCTTTAACTTTAATGTTCAGCAAATCATGTATTTTTTTTCTTGCCTCCTGATTTTCCGAAGTGAGATGACAGTTCTGCCTTTCCTCTCTGTTGTGTCTTTGGGACCAGGGTGACTTTACTACATGCTTACATTAAAGCCAAGATAGTAAATCTCTAAGCTTAAGTCATTGTGTAGTCACAGCCATCAACCAGTTTGTTGCTTACCCACAGGAAGTTTCTGTAAATATCTCTGAAGACTTCATGGAACATCTCTATGAAGGTGCCTTGGCAATTGAAGTGTACGGGCACAAGCAGAGTGGGGACCGCAAAAATCCAGCCCTGTGGGATTTGGGAATAATTCAAGCCAAAACACGCAGCCTTCGTGACAGGTAAGTATCAAAAACAGATCCCTGGGTTAGAATTTTGGAGAATCACTGTATGAGGTGCCCAGTCTTAAAGCAAGTTTGGGATGAGTAGTCAGATTTTGAATTGAAGACAAATCAATGTGTGTTTGAGACTGTGTCTATTAGACTATTAAAGAGATTCTGTCTGCCGGTAATACACAATGCAATGTGTCACGTGGCTTTTAAAAAGTGATAGAGGAGAAACACCAATCTCCATTCCAAATAAAAAATTATAATGCTTGAAAGACTTTGCAGCCCCTTTTGTTTAGGCAAACTCAAGTGCGTAATTAATGTTTCTTTAAAGAAGCTGATTATTCAGAGCAGTGTGGCCAGCAGGGCAAGGGAGGGGATTCTCCCCCTTTACTCTGCTCTTGTCAGACCCCACCTGGAGTACTGTGTGCAGTTCTGGAGCCCCCAGCACAGGAAGGACATNGTCATATATTTATTTAATATCTGACTGTAGTTCATTCTTGGCTGTGAAATGTTATCACCATAATACTTGCACTGGAAGAGCTTTATTGCTAGTTACTTCAGGTGGAGTGAATATGCAAAGCGTGGTAATTTCAGGCTGAGAAGGGGGTTGCTTTTTCAGTGGCAGCCCTTTATTGTCCCCAAAGTAAGCTTAGTAGCATTTGCTTGAGTGTAAATTGTTTTGCCCCCTTCAAGCTCTTGCTTTGTTGGCAGTTGTTTCTCTCTTTGCTTCCAGCCCAAGCTTGTGTTGAGTATTAAGCTGTATATAGGAACGTTTAAAAGTAAAGTCAGGAAAATATGGCAAAGAGGAGATGTAAAAATGACGCTATAATATAATTAGCTACATTTGGTAGCTGAGTAGTAAGCACCTTCTTCCTTTTTAATTTTTAAGTACTACAAAAGTGGCCATTTCTCATGTAAGCTCTTGGAAGAGTAGGAGAGAGAACAGCAGTATGATTAAGTTCAGGAAAGTGCCCTGAATCTTGAAAGCTTGTGAGACAATGTCATATTTCATTCTGCTGTGTTGTGTGTGATTCTGATCGCACTGACAACCCTGGGCTTCTGTGACAGAAGTTGGGGCCAGAGCTCAAATGATAGAATCTAGTGGAATTGGGGTTTGTATTGGAATCTAGAAAAGGCTTATTTCTGACATCTGACCAAAATAATTATAAGTAAAATTTGTGTCCACTACACAAGTAGTAACCCTAGATACCCATAAATGGTGCATCTGTTGAAGCATTCCTTTGCTTCTTCCATCAGCATTTCTGAGTTAATGCTTTGGGTTTTTCTCTTCAAGTGGAAGAGAAAACAAAAGAAACACTATTTGACATATTTTGCAGGTGGAGTGAAGTAACCCGGAAATTAGAACTCTGGGTTCAAATTCTAGAGCTGAATGAGAATGGGGAATACTGCCCAGTTGAGGTGACTCCTGCCAAGGATGTGTGCACAGGAGGCATCTTCCAGCTCAGACAGGTAAGGTGACATGTACAGGATTTCAGCTGTGAAGAGAGCCTGTGGAAAACTAAGAAGCTTCTATTTTGTATGGCAAAGGGGTTGTGTCCAAGGAACTGTCAATCTTAGACACAAAATACTATATTGTGTTGCTGCAGTTTAACCCCAGCTGGCAGCTAAAGCCCCGTGCAGCTGTTCACTTGCTCTATCCTGGTCAGATGGGGAAAGAATCAGAAGAGTAAAAGTGAAACAACTTGTGAATTGAGCTAAAGACAGTTGAAGAGGTAAAGCAAAAGCCTTGCACAAGGAAACCAAAACAAGGAACTCATTCACCACTTCCTGTTGGCAGGCCATCTGCAGGAAAGCAGGACTTCATCACACCTAACAGTTACTTGGGAAGACAAACACCATTGTTCTGAACGCTCCCCTCCTTCTTCTTCTTCCCTCAGCTTTATATGCTGAGCATTATGTCTGGAATGTCCCTTGGGTCAGCTGTCAGCTTTATATGCTGAGCATGAGGTCTGGAATAGCCCTTTGGTCGGTTGTGGTCAGCTGTCCCAGCTATGTTCCCTCCCAACTTCTTGTGCACCCTCAGCCTCCTTGCTGATGGGGTAGGAGCAGAAGAGGCTGTGGCTCTGTGTGAGCACTGTTCAATTACCAAATCTGTTTTCATCACAAACCCAAAACCTAGCTCCATATGAGGTACTATGGAGAAAATTAACTCTGCCCCAGCCCAAACCAGCACATGTCTAAAACAAACGTTAAGTGGAGGAAAGTGGAATCCTTTGAGGAAAGTGGAGTGCTCTGTGAAGCTGCCAGTGTGCATGAGCTCAGATGCAAAGGTGTTCAGAGGCTTCCCTGTAATCATTGTGCTACATTCTGTTCCCTGTTCTGTGATAGCACCTGGTAGAAAGGACATCAGTCTGGACTGAACTTAATTACTTTTTTAAGAGGTTTAGAGTCCCCCTTTATTTGATTCTTCCAGCCAACTGCTCCTTCGTCCTTAGAATTCTGCACACGCTAAATTGTTAATCTTTAACGGAGTAGTTAACGTTTTTAACTGATAAGCTGTGGCCCAGAGAGGCTAGGAATTAGTAAGAAAGAGGCTGCACCTCTGAACTCCCCAACCACTTTGATATATGTATTTTTCTTTTTCCCAGTGTTTTCTTTTCCCCATGAATTTTACTAAAGAGCAGTTACTTTGCTGCACTGATAGCATGAATGAATAAGAAATTTCAGTCAAAGAGTCAGGAGAAGTTCACTGAAATTCCAATAGCTTACTAAATTAGATTATTTTCTCTCCTCTTTTGTAAGTGGGGGAGAGATCCTGTTTTCTACCTTCAGAAGCATTAAAAATAAAATCTATAACTGGATGTTTTTCAAAACCCTCCAGAAGAGTAAACTGGGGATTTGCTGAATGCCGAACATTTATTTTTTTTACTGTAAATCTATAAATCCTGTCAACATAAATCCTTGCAACAGAAGGAGTACCTCTTGAACACTGGACCACTGAGATTGCAGTCCTCACCACTGTGCTCTTCACAAAACACAAATACAGTGTGGGTTGCAGAGAACTCTGCCAGTAGAGGTCTCTCTGTCATTAAGCTTTCAGCATTTTCTTTTTTTTTTTTCTTTTTCTTTTCCCCCAAGCATTTCAACTTGTTCTTTTGGGCAGGGGCAATCACGACGAATTCAGGTTGAAGTGAGATCTGTGCAGGAATCTGGGACCTTGCCACTGATGGAGGAATCAATATTGTCTGTGGGCATTGGCTGTGTTCAAATAAAACATGTCAAGTCACAAAAAGTACCTGAAAACTATCCGGTAAGAGTCTGAATGTTTCCTGTCAGCTATGGCTATTTCCAAGACATGTAAAAGCACAATATCATGACCTAAGTTTGTTGCAGGTGTAGGCAACTCCACTTCTTTCAAATTTCAGTTTATCAGAATTGCATTGATGGTGATTGCATGGATTATCCAGGTTAGTTTCAATCTAGATCTCTGTCAGAAAAGTGTTGTGGAGGATCATTCTCTTAATCAAAAATAATTTTCTGTGGTAAGATTAATATTCATAAGACTACCTTCTGTGACTTTTCTGGCTTTGGGGGTATTCTTCCTATGCTTAAGAGCAGCACAGCCTTAAATACCATTCAAAGAAGAAGAGAAAAAGCCAGTGTTTATGAAATTCATTATGAGTTTGTCCAGTGGATTTTATTTCAACTACTAAGAGATGACTGCAGGTTTAAGGAATTACTCAAATTTAAAATAAATCAATGACACATATGTTCAAATCATGCTGAGTTACACATCAGAATTGTGAGAGACAGTTATGGTTCCATGATACGCAAATGTGAGACAGTGGTTTGCACAGGTGGCCAAAGAGGCCAACAGGATTCTGGCTTAGATCAGTGATAGTGTGACTAGCAGGACTAGGGCAGTAATCATCCCCCTGTACTGGGCACTGGTGAGGCTGCACCTCAAATATCAGGTTCAGTTTTGGGGCCTTCATTCCAAGAAGGCTGTTGAAGTGCTAGGGTGTGTCCAAAAAGGGCAGCAAAGTTGGTAAAGGATCTAGAGCACAAGTCTTGTGAGGAATAGCTGAGGGAACTGGGGTTGTTCAGCCTGTAGAAAAGGAAGCTGAGGGCAGACCTCACTCTGTAAAAGGTCCCTCCCTGAAAGGAGGTTGGACTGAGGTTGGGGTCAATCTGTTCTCCCACGTAACAAGCAATAGGACAGCAGAAAATGGCCTCAAGTTGCAGCAGGGGAAATTTAGGTTGGGCATTAGGAAGAATTTCTTCATGGAAAGAGCCTTGGAACAGGCTACTAAGGGCAATGGTGGAGTCACCATAGCTGGAGGGGTTTAAAAGCCATGTAGATGTGGTGCTGAGGGACATGGTTTAATGGTGACTTGGCAGTGCTGGGCTAACAGTTGCACTTGATGATTTTAAAAGTCTCTTCCAACCTAAAGAATTCTATGATTCTTTGTGTTGGGGAGTTGTTGGGCAACCTCAGAAGCACTGCATCTCATTGTGCAAGCAATATTGATCTATTTTGAGGAGTTGTCTTTCTGAGATGTTCCTATCAGTTTCTAGTGCAGTTCGACTTTTTCACCCAACAGCTAAATTAAAATGTTGTCACTTGTTTGAGTTAGCAAGCCAAGATCTGGTGCAACAGAACAAACAAGTCTCTTCACTTGCTTGATTAGCTGCCCTGCTTGAGACAAAGCCAAGTAAATGTCATGTAGTTTTCAGGACACCACCCAGCTTTCCATAGTGATTATGCTGTTGACAGGGTGTGATTCAGTGCGTGTCTGCTCCCCCCGTTTTGCTTAGTCAGTATACTTTTTCCCTTTATGAACTCTGAAGCAGTTGGAGTTTTTGTTACCTCCTAACCTCAACATTCCCTTGCTTCTTGTGTTTTAGGCACACAAAAAGGGGGACTTTTTCCACCTTTGCAGAGATCTCACTCTTCAGCAACATCCTAGCCAGACTATTGCTTTTATTCCCATTATACTCCTGCTAGTGACTCTGCCTGCAGACTTTCTGACTACCTTTCCATCACAGCAGTGCCCAATACCCACATCCTCTAGAGCAACTGGAGTCTTTTTAGATTGTTTTTACAGTCTTTTTAAACAGAGCATGTTGCAGCAGGACAAGGGGAAATTCAGACTAGATAGAAGGAAGAAATTGTTTACACTGAGGGTAGTGACACACTGACCCAGGTTGCCCAAAGAGGTGGTAGGTGCCCCATCCCTGGAAACATTTCAGGTCAGGTTGCCTAGGACTTCCAGCAACCTGCTGTGGTTGAAGGTGTCCCTGCTGACAGCAGGGTGGTTGGACTAGATGACCTTGAAAGGTCCCTTCCAACACAAACTATGCTGTGAGTCTATGAATGTCAAAAATGAAAGGTGATGTCTCCCATCAGAAAGAATCAGAAAGAATCTATGATTCTATGATTCTAAGTAATGGAAAACAAAATATTGGGAGGTCTGCCTTGTGACTCCTGATGAGGCAGGCAGTTATTCTAACTCCCTATCATAGAATCATAGAATGGTAAAGTTGGAAGGGACCTCAAGGATCATCTAGTTCCAACCCCCTGCCATAGGCAGGGACACCTCCCACTAGCACAGGTCACTCAAGGCCTCGTCCAACCTGGCCTTGAACACCTCCAGGGAGGGAGCAGCCACAACCTCCCTGGGCAACCTGTGCCAGTGTCTCACCACCCTCACTGCAAAGAACTTCCTCCTAACATCCAGTCTAAATCTCCCCTCTGCCAGTTTAAACCCATTGCCCCTTGTCCTGTCATTGCAAGACCTTGTAAATAGTCCCTCCCCAGCTTTCCTGCAGGCCCCCTTCAGATCCTGGAAGGCTACTCTAAGGTCTCCTGGAAGCCTTCTCTTCTCCATGCTGAAGAGCCCCAACTCTTGTAGCCTGTCCTCATAGGAGAGCTGCTCCAGCCCTCTTATCAGCTTAGACATTTACATTTTTTCTCCTCTAAATGCTATAGCGAGTTTGGCTTGAGTCCTTTATGCCAGGCTTAGATTTGTCAGTGCTTCCAGTAATGTTGTTAACTCCTTCAGAAATTCCAGCATGTTCATCTTTGCTGTCCAGGATCAACAGACTTCAAGTTGTTTCACTAT
Source organism: Ramphastos sulfuratus (assembly GCA_013399055.1). NCBI lineage: Eukaryota > Metazoa > Chordata > Aves > Piciformes > Ramphastidae > Ramphastos > Ramphastos sulfuratus. Next base: position 9,153 of record WBNM01041426.1, read on the forward strand.
GATGATTCTGTGATTATAAATCTTATTTTTAATAAGTACTCTATTTGCTTCCAGTGATGAAAACTTCTAATAGCTATATTTCTGTGAATTTTTCCCATTACAATTGTTGGGCTGTTCTAGTTTTTATTTAGATGAACTGCTAACAGCAAATATTTGGGATGTCACTGTGTTTTAATTCTATGATCATAGCATTGCTAAGCTCAGACTTCTATGTAAGACTGCTAATACTGCTTTAAATGGTTACATCTTTTGCATCCAGCATGCTTCCCACTATCAAATATATTTAATGACATGATTTTGCATGTTTTGACCTAGGAAGAAGAGGATGAAATGGACAGTTATCAGGTAAAAATTTTGAACTCTCTCTTTTTACACATTTTCAGATTAAAATATGTAAAAGAGTGTCAGCATTTTAGCTCTGCTGTACTGTCTGGATATGCACAGAGCTTGTGTTCTGAAGAAACTAAAAGGTGAAGAATTGTAGAGATGCTGCAGAGCCATAGGGTGGATTAAATGAAGGGAAAAGAACAAGGTGCCATTATGTGTATTTCCAAAACTAGTTCCAGTTGCTTTTTGTTTTTTGAGGGAAGGAGTCTTTCTTCTGGACAGCCTCTGATTAGATCGAGGTTGTCCTCACTAAGAACAAGCATGGCAGTGTTGAAAGATGCAGTCAAAATATTTCATACTGTATCCTACTATGAACATGCTCTGTGTATGAGAGCTGGGGTATAAGGTATGGTAAGCAGCCCTCAGGCAAGCAAGGGGGATTCTGTTGCTGGAGCCCTAAGAGGCTGAAATCAGCAGGTTATTTTTTCTTGTGTGATATCAGAGTGGCATGAAAACTGATGAGGCAGAATATCCATGATATATTTTTCATCTTCATAACTTAAACAAAATCACATCACCTTCATTCTAGATCTCAACTTTGTATAGCAGAAGCGACCTCAGATTTAGGTTTAATGCTCTCTGACAGACTCCAGCATCACTTGTAGGGGTCTGTGGGTGAGTAATACAGCTTTAGATTATAGGCTTGCTTGCATCCACCCATTTTTCTTGACAAAGTATTTGTTATAGTTTGATGTGGAATGAATCTGAACTGCTGTTGCCATAAAGAGGCTTGCCCAAAGGCATCCCTGCACTGATAGCTCATCTTTGTGGTACCCACTATGCTGCATCTAGAGTATTGTTTATAATTTCTGAGCACTTCTACAGCACAGACAAATGAACTGAATGTCGTTCAGGATACTGAATTGAGTTTCTTTAAGAAGGACATGAACACTTACAAAAAAGTGTTTTAAAAGGCTCAATTGCAAGTGCCAGAACTGGGGACAGAGGCATGATGCAGGGCAGGGATGGATTCCTAATCTGAGGCTGCTAAACACTGAGGGTGAGTAAGTGAGCCATGAATAAGGACTGGGATTTCCAGCTGTGCTGCAAGGTGGTTGTTAGTGAGTTTAAACTGGTCTGGAGGCAAAGACGAACAAAGTGAAATTTGTTCATCTGCACAGTACAGATGCTTCGGGCTAGCAAGTTAAAATACTTCTTCTGGCAACACGTGGAAAGTTAAGAATTTGGACCTGTGAAAAAAGGCATAGGAGAACTGGAGTGGTTTAACCTTAAGGGAAAGAAAAGGCTCTGGTGGGCTCTTGACAATGTATGTAAATGGGGAAGGGTAAAGACAACAAGCTCTTAGTGGTATCCAGTGAATTGCTGAGAGGAAATGAGTCTTCCATGGTGGTGGCCAGACACTGGAACAGGTTGCTCAAAGAGGTTGTGGAGTTTCCATCCTTGGAGATACTCAAATCCCAGCAAGACATAGCTCTGAGCAAGCTGCTGTGATTGAGCAGAATTGCACGTAGACAGTCTCCAGAAGTCTCTTCCAAATTCAGCTATTCTGTGCAAAAGAAAATAGAGAACTAAGTGATTCAGTGATTGGGTACAGGATAAGCAGAAGAGCTGAGGAAATGTGTAAGCCGCAAACAGGAAACTTTGACTTTCCTGGGTCAATATTTACCTTGATGCTTTCCCCTTTACAGGATAGGGATTTGGAGAGGCTACGTCGGAAGTGGCTGTGCGCCTTAACAAAGCGTCAGGAGTATCTTGATCAGCAACTGCAAAAACTCGTTGAGAAGCCTGGTAAGCAAAGTACTGTTAACAAAAGGCTGAGAGAGTCATGGCCATGCACTTTTTATCTCACCAGTAGTTTGCTTTCAGTGAAACTAAAGTTAGAGAAAACTACATAAGATTGTTCATTATTCACATTATTGTGTGTTTCTTGCATGCTGAATTTCTCAGCAGAGTGGGGTTTATTTTGTTGTGGATGGTATAAGATCATCGACAGCACTGAGTAAGAAATTGTCCTGACTGGCATCCTTCTTCTCCAGATAAAACAGAAGATGATGCAGACAGAGAGGCACAGCTTTTGGAGATGAGGCTGACACTCACTGAAGAGAGGAATGCTGTCATGGTTCCTTCTGCTGGCAGTGGGATCCCTGGAGCTCCGGCGGAGTGGTATGAACACACATTGCCTTATGCAAGAATGAACGTAAAAATGATGCATGGCCTGGTCCTGTCTTGGATTGTTGCCCTTTTCTACTTGCTTTAATTTAGCCTCTGTACCCTGTATGAGCAAAGTTGTTAAAATTAGGCCTTTTGCTTAAATTATTTTATTAGGCTGTGTATCTGAAATCCAGAAATGCTATTTAGTAAACGATACTATTATTGATCCGAGTCTAATTATGACCTTCTGAAGAAACTGAATCAATATTTATCACCACTGCACTTACCATTAAAAAAAATTAGCTAATATGTTAATTACCTAGTTCATTCGCTTAAAAGATTGCTCTGCAATAATAAAACTGCATCTGCAGAAGCATTTTGTTGTGCTCCTGGTTTGAGCACAAAGTCTGTTTAACTAGCAAGTGTTACATGTAATTTTATAAACCTTACAAATAATGAAGTACACTAGACTGAGATTGCCATAGTGTAGCAGCTGTGAGTAATAACTATAGATAAGGAAGCAAAGTGGTTACTCCAAACCTCAGTTGTTTTCAGCTGTATTATTTTTTCTTTCTGGGCAAGTCTCTGACTTTTTACTGATGGAATGGAGTGTCATGAAGCTTTAAGGATGAAGTTTGATAAAGCTAGTACTTCTGAAACAAAAAACACCTCACTAAATATTTGTTGGAAACACATCGACCTTCACATAGAATCATAGAATAGTAAGGTTGGAAGAGACCTCAAGGATCATCTAGTTCCAACCCCCTGCCATAGGCAGGGACACCTCCCACTAGTACAGAGCACTCAAGGCCTCGTCCAGCCTGGCCTTGAACCCCTCCAAGGAGGGAGCATCCACAACCTCCCTGGGCAACCTGTTCCAGTGTTTCACCACCCTCACTGTAAAGAACTTCCTCCTAACATCCAGTCTAAATCTCCCCTCTGCCAGTTTAAACATCAAAGTGTTTAACTAAGTTTGAAAACACTTGATTTGCAGGAAACGTACTTGGGGAAGAATCTAGTTGCAACACATTTGCACCAGAGGAAATGTTAGTAGGATTCAAGCACTGCATATATTATATAAGACTCCTGTTCACTGTAAAGTTCATCAATGTCAACTCTGTCATGAGATCACAGAATGGCAGGACTTGAATGTGACCTCTGGGGATCAACTAGTCCAACTTCCTGTCTAAAGCAGGGTCACACACGGCAGTTTGCCCAGGATTGCATCTAGGCAGGTTTGGAGTCTCTCCAGAGAAGAATACTCCACAACCTCTCTGGGCACCCTGGTCCAATGCCCTGGCACCATCACAGGAAAGATTTTTTTCCTTATGTTTAGATGGAACTTCCTATATTCCAGTTTGTGCCTGTTGCCCCTCGCCCTGTCACTTGGCAGCAGTGAAGAGGATCTGGCTCCATCGCCTTTTAAAGATTGATAAGCACTGAAAAAATTTCTTCTCAGTCTTCTCTTCTTCAGGCTAAATAGCCCCAGGTCTCTCATATTTTCCTCATCAGAGAGATGCTCCAGTCCCCTCATCATCTCTGTAGCTTCTGCTGGACTTTGTCCAGTAGTTCCCTGTCTTTCTTGAACTGGGGAGCCCAGAACTGGACCCAATACTCCAGATATGGTCTCGCTTGTGCAGAGTAGAGAACCTCACTTCACCTACTGGCCACATTCTTCTGAGTGTACCCCAGGAGATTATTTGCTTTCTTGGCCACAAGGGCATGTTGCTGTCTCTTGAGAAACTTATCCACCACCACTCCCAGGTCCTTCTCTGCAAAGCCGCTTTCCAGCAGGTCAGCCCCTAACCTGTATTGATGCCTGGGGTTATTCCTTCCCACATGTGGGACTCTAAACTTGCCCTTCATGAGATTCCCCTCTGCCCAACTGCCATCCCATACAGTCTTCCTGAATGGCAGCACAGCCTTACAGTACGTCAGCCACTCCTCTCAGTTTGGGAGAGATGGCTACAACCCATTTTTACAGCTCAGATCGCAAGAAGGAACCTTAAAGTCTTTCATGCTTCATGTTACATTCTTAGTACCTATATTAATGTTGCATAACTTTAAAGTGCTTGGCCACAGAACGCTTCATTTTAAAAACAGCATGCCACCTATGTTACCCCCTCTTCCATGGTATGAAAAATACTTTTAAGGGCAGCTTTGACTCTTAAATATGTGTGTTTTATAAGAAAGAGTAATAGCTTTGTAATGTGGCAGCACTAACGTTAGTTTAAAAACTCTGACATTGCATTTTCTGATTCTCACTCTGCTGCCAGTAATGCAGAGGGGTCTGCACCTAATAAATGTGTGTGTCAGAGTAAGTAAACTTCATTTTGCTAATAGTATTTTAGAAGAAGATAACATTTTTGAAAGCTGAGGTCAAGGAATATAATAGAATCATAGAATGGTAAGGTTGGAAGGGACCTCAAGGATCATCTAGTTCGGGCCCCCTGCCATAGGCCGGGACACCTCCCACTAGTACAGGTCACTCAAGGCCTCGTCCAACCTGGCCTTGAACACCTCCAGGGAGGGAGCAGCCACAACCTCCCTGGGCAACCTGTGCCAGTGTTGCACCACCCTCACTGGAAAGAACTTCCTCCTAACATCCAGTCTAAATCTCCCCTCTGCCAGTTTAAACCCATTGCCCTCATCCTGTCATACTTTTAAGAGAGCTGGTATTGAAAAACTAGCAATTGAGTTGAGTCTCTTGGGATCTGCAACAGTAAATTAAAATAAAGCTGTTTGCCAAGGTTATCAATGGTCTGGTTTGGAATTGCAGTTGTACTGAGTGTAATGTGCTGTGGACTTGTATCGTAAGATGAGTGCTGAGTAAAGCTGTGCTAGTTTAAATGCCAGTATTGTCCTTATCTTGTGTTTTAGGACTCCCGTGCCTGGTATGGAAACTCACATCCCTGTTATTTTCCTTGACTTGAATGGTAAGTGGTTCTTAAAATGACAGAACACTTTGAAACAAAATTTATACAACCAATAGCACTGTAGTGAAGAAGCTAATGAAGTGAAGAAATACCTGGAATGGCAAGTAGATTCATTTGATTAATGCACATTTTTCACTGCAACATTGTTTAATGTCTCAAAATACACATTATATGTGGAAGGAACCATAGGTTTTAATAATCCCAGTGTTTTGCAAGTATTTAATAATTAGAATATTAAAATGAGTACACCTTAGGGAATGAAGAGCAAAAGTCTGTGTGAAGGAAAAATTACTGGTGGTAATGTTCTTCCTGAGGTCTCACAAGGATATAGCACTGATACTATATCCTATCATTTCTTTACTGATCACTTAGAAGAAAATGTGAAGTCACTGCTAATAATATCTGCATATCAAAAAAATACAGCATGGTAAGTTCACATTAGTCTCACAGAGTGTGATCTTACAGGCTTTGTTAAACAATGTGTGCTTCAGTCCATCCAAATACAAGACAGCCAACCATATCCCTGGCTGTGTCCAAAGCAGCATGGCCAGCACATCAAGGGAGGGGATTCCAACCCTCTGCATCGCTCTGGTGAGACCCCATCTGCAGTGTTATGTCCAGATCTGACCTCAGCACAGTGTAATCATGAACCTGTTGGAGTGGGTCCAGAGGAAGGACACAGAAATGATCAGAGGGCTGAAACACCTCTGCTGTGAGGACAGGCTGGGGGAGTTGGGGTGGTCCAGCCTAGAGAAAGCTCTGGGAAGAACTTATTGTGGCCTTTCAGCCGTTAAAGGGAGCTATAAGAAAGATGTGGGCAGACTTCTTAGCAGGACCTGTTGCAGCAGGACAAGGATTGGTGGTTTTAAACTAAAAGAGGGGAGATTCAGACTAGATAGAAGAAATTTTTACACTGAGGGTCCTGAAACACTGCCACAGGTTGCTTGGAGAGGTAGTAGGTGCCCCATCCCTGGAAATGTTCCAGGTCAGGTTGGATGGAGCTCTGAGCAACCTGATGTAGTTGAAGATGTCCCTTCTGACTGCAGGAGGGTTAGACTAGATGACTTTAAAAGGTCCCTTCCAACCCAAACCATTCTGTGATTCTATGATTCTGTAAGATCCACTTCTAACAACATGTTTGTCAGATACTTCTACCAGCAGTGGGAAGTTGTAGTAACCTCATAGTAGTTCAGGGAGCCAGCATTTCTTATCAGTTGACCAAATCCTTCTTAAGATACATAAAAGAAAGTTGATACTTGTATTAGAAGCATTGGATGAGAGTGAGGAGGTGACTTTCTCCCTGTCTTTCCTGCAGTACTGTTTACATGTATGGTTTGTTCACCTCAGAAAGCACACTGATAAGTCAAATGGCTTCAGAGAGGAGCCAAGTTAATAATTCATTCATGGTGAGTGACTGGAGCAAGAACAGGTTGAGCTTCTTCTCAAAAACCACATTAAGGGTTTATTTAATCATGATATATAATTATCGTATGTTTACTTGTTCAACTAGCAGCTTATCTTCATTAAAAAAAAAACAAAACCAAACCTCCACAACACTTATCTACTGCCAAGTGAGCAATGTACCTGGTATGATTGAGCAATACTGCTGCAAGCATACCTGAGGACTAGGAAAGGATGTTTACAACTGGAGGAGATGGCTAGATAGTAGAGGACATTTTAAGGCACACTTGAGTGTGCCCCAAAATCCTTGTACCTACTTTCTGCATAGAAACGTGGTTCTTTTTTAGGTGTAGATGAAGCATAAGTACTCAACCTGAGGAATTAGTGATGAAAATGTGAATTCATCACTTGTCAGATATTTCTAAAAAGGATAATTGGTTTGTGTCGCCTCACCTTCTGCATCCACTTTTGTTTCCAGCTGATGACTTCAGTTCCCAAGATAACCTTGATGACCCAGAAGCAGGTGGATGGGATGCTACACTTATTGCAGAAGAGGAGGAAGAATTCTTTGAACTGCAGATTGTGAAGCATCATGACAGTGAGGTAAGCAGAGATGCAGACTGGTATAGTTCAGTGAAGAGTCTTCTAATTGTTCTCTTTGTGTATTCAGATGTGAAAACAGTGCATCAAAGATGGCACACAAAGGGTACAACACCTGATCCTTATATGACTGGCTTTGCATTCGTGGAATACATGCTAGGAGAATAACCATGACTTAAATAGTAAAACTCTGGGATCTGCCTTAATTTAAATCCAGCTATTACAGTAGCTTGAGAGTCTGAGTTTGCATTAAAAAAAACACCAAACCAAAACCCTCGAGCAGATCAGAGCACTGAAACTCCCAGCTGAAAACCCAATCTTAGCAGTTGTTAGGGCTAACACATTTACCTCTGCATTGTTACATTCATCAGACTCCATTTTGCCACACAGAGTTAACACATTTACCTCTGCATTGTTATGTTCCTTAGATTCCATTTTGCCACACAGATCATGGTTTTACAACTTTACAATTGTTGGTTTATAATTTATAATGATATAATAATGATTATTTCTTTTACCTTCAAATTTTGCTCCTTGCTCTGCAACTTATTTGTTTCTAGAAGAACTTTATGCCTGATGGTTTTGGTAGGCTTTTTGTTCTGTTTTGTTTTTAAAGCCCAGAAAGATGGCTGCTGGGCCAATTTTCTTATGGCTTGAAGATACACCATTGAAATCTCCAATAATACTTTTATTTTAATATTCAAAAAGAGAGATCCCAGCTTTTGCTGTACTGCTAGAAATGTTTCAGCAAAACTCTTTCTCAAACACAGGTGGGAGAATTTTATGCAGTGTGATGGAAGATTTTCACTGCAATCTCTGGCTGCTCCCTGGTTTCTCTTAAATTAGGCCAAATGGTCCTGTAGTTCTGCTTACTCTGTGACTGATTAGCAGTGATCCTGGGTATTCAAAGATCTTGTTTTCAAGAGGAAACATTCCAGGGTTTGAGAAAGTTGGCATTTTTAATCCCAACATCTTCATTTGACAAACTAATCTTGATTTCTAAATGGCCTCTTCTAAAGAGCAGGGATTTTTTTCTTCGTAGGGAGTGAAATGGAGAAGCTGACTCTCAAAATGTATGTATTATGTATTTTTGTTAATTATGCTTAATTAATTACACTTAATTATGCACCTAATTATGCTTATTAGAGGATACATTTTTTTCCTTTGCAGGTGAAAGCAGAAGCCTCCTGGGATTCCACAGTCCATGATTGTATCCAGCTCAGTAAAGGAACAGCAGCAGATGAAAGGGTTTACCTGATTGTGAGAGCCACTGTCCAGCTCAGCCACCCTGCAGAAATGCAGTTAGTGTTACGCAAACGCATTTGTGTGAACGTCTATGGCAGACAGGTAAACCTTCTGCAGTCCTTCACATTTCTACTCTGCCCTGTGTTTACCACTGCTAGAAGAGGGGAAGGCTATGATTTGTGCAGTGTGCTGCTGTCACAACTCGTAATGGCATGCATCGAGACTTGAGGCTACCAACTGATTTTGATGGTATCTTTTGTATTGTGGATGGTACAACTTTTCTTTCAAAGGCTCTGTGGCATTTAGGTATGAGAGGTTTGGCATTATTTGGATTAACTGCAAAGTGCTTTATCTCCAGTCATTGGAAAGAGTAGAAGGAGTTAACTTCTCAAGAGCTTGGAGTTCCTGTTCTGCAAAAACTATGGATAAAAAGAAACTCGTGTGTTTCCCTACTCTTATAATGTGTTAACACATTACAGTACCACAGAATGTTAGGGGTTGGAGGGGACCTGTAGAGACTATTGAGTTCAACCCCGTTAGTTCACAGGATCACAGGATATTAGGGGTTAGAAGGGACCTCTGGAGATAGAGTCCAACCCTCCTGCCAGAGCAGGACCATAATCTAGTGCAGGTCACACAGGAACACATCCAGACAGGGCTTGAAAGTCTCCAGAGAAGGAGACTCCACAACCTCTCTGGGCTCTGTGCTGTTCTATTGCTCCATGACCCTCACAGTAAAGAAATCCCTCCTCGTGTTGAGGTGGAACTTCCTGTGCTGTAGTCCATTGCCCCGTGTCCTATCACAGGGTGCAACTGAGAAGAGCCTGTCCCCTCCCTCTTGACACTCAGCCCTCATATATTTATAAACATTTATTAGATACCCTCTGAGTCTTCTCTTCACCAGATCAAAAAGGCTCAGGTCCCTCAATCTCTCCTCACAGGGCAGTGCTTCAGCCCCTTTGTCATCTTCATAGTCCTCTGTTGGACTCTTTTGAGTAGATTTCTGTTCCTCCTGAACTGGGGAGCCCAAACAATTCTAACAATTTCTTTTTATGCATCCAGATATTTAGAGATAAACCAGCAACAGCTGAAGCAGCGGTACTCTGGTGTAATTTGTCAAAGTTAATCACTCTTAGTCTTTTATGTTTTCCACGTGATTTCTGCTCTTATGATAATGTGTAGGTGAGAGCAGGATGTTTCGTAAACGGAAAGCAGAAGGTAGTCATTCTATTTGCTGCATTGTGTCCTGAGAAATACTTAATTCTTGAGAAAGGTGGTGAGGAAGAGTTTGTTCAGTGTTGTCTCAGATCCAGCTTCCCCTAACAGCAACAGTGACACAGCAGAAAGCCTGAATTGTTATTCTGTTTGCACATCTGTAGTTAAAATCTGAAGCAAGAGCAAAAGAGGTGTGGTCACACCCAGAAACCTTGTAGGCAATTCTAAACTGCTTAGTGCTAGGAATAGAAGTACAGTTCTTGGTGCTTTGATCAAGCAGAATCTTTTTTTGGTCATATAGAACAGAAGAGTGTATTCAATAGGTAAATGGAGCGTGCCAGTAATTACAATTGTGTTAAGTCTTCATCAATTCTGTTTTCTGTGGGTTTAGTCAGTGATGGTTTTTACTTTAATTCAACATGGAATCTTTGCCTTTCTTGCTAGGCTTCTAAAAATCCCCGTCAATAACCTTTGCTGGGTGTTTGTCTCAGCAGCATCTTTGAATGACTCATCTCTGCATTAATTCACCAGTCCAGTTCTTAACCCTGCAAGGCGCCAAGTCAGCATAAACAATGACCATGCCCCTTAAATCATTCTTCATAACGATCTCTTTGGTCAAGAATTTAGTGTCTGTACTTGTCAATATTCAAGACAAGTCACCTAGGGCTCTAGCCAAAAAAAAACCTAAACACCTCTAGAACCAGCAAATGCTTTGTGTGCTGGATAAGCGGTCACCTTGCCGTGGAGGGAGTTAACTCTTTCTCTGTGTCTAAAATACAGACAAGCTTCTTTGTCTCCCAGTTAAAATATGTGACTCTTGCATATGTCTTGGTTAGTTTTTTGCATTTGGACTTCTGTCACTGTAAACTCTGCTTTAGTAGAAGTTTTATGTGAAACCCTATTTTCCCTAAAGCAAGAAATATTCACCTTGGGTTTTTTGTCTCCTCACAGGGCTTTGCACAGAGCTTCCTCCGGAGAATGTCCCACCGAAGTTCCATTCCTGGCTGCGGTGTCACTTTTGAGATAGTCTCAAATATTCCAGAGGTGAATAAGAAATCAGAGTCTGTCAAATTGGCTAAGAGCGTCTAACTTTCTGATTTTTTCCCCTATTTTGAGCATGCTAGCTCTCACTGCTGCAAGCATAAACTATGGCTCCTATAAAAGATAAAGCATATTCCTTTACATGCTGTGACTTAGCAGCAACCTGTGCCTGATCAGTGTCATTATGTATTTTGTTGAGTGAGCATCTATTTGCTCAGGTCCTTGAAGAAACAATTTAGAGAGAGAGACAAAAAAGGGGTAGTAAAGATGTGTATGTGAAGTGCCTAATGCAGGGTGCATGCGAATATGTAAAAAATAACAAAGTGGCTTTTTCTGAGTGATGTCTTTATGCAACTCTTGATTTCTGAGCATGTTCCTAGCTAGATGCTAATCCTCTCCTTCCAAACAGATGCTCTATCAGAGCACTTGTAAAAACATTAACACATGAAGAGCCAGAAGTCTGACTCTGTCTATGATGTTCTGGAGAGTGTAGCACTCTGTGTTGAAATGTTTTTCAAACAATGTTCTAATTTTTTTTTATTTTGCAAATCACTTGAAATTGTGTTTTCCTCAGAGGAAACTTCATTTGAGCTTATCAAGTGGCAATGTGTCACTGTAGACTCTCAAAACCAAACAAACAATAACCAGGTGGAGCTTGAGATGTCTGTGATAGTGGTAGGAACACCCATGCAATTGACATGGCATGAATTTGTTCAGTGTCACAAGGCTTCTGTTTAGAAGTCTCTAACAAGACACTTCAAGCTGCCCCAAGCATAAGGGAAAACAATATTGAATCTGTCCTCCATGTTTTAAAAATGTGACTTTTTCAGGGCTCATGAAGGAGATTTTTACTTTATTTTAAAAGCCTGGAACAGGCTGCCCAGAGAGGTTGTGGAGTCTCCTTCTCTGGAGAGACTCCAAACCTACCTGAACGTGATCCTGAGCAACCTCATAGAATCACAGAATTATTTGGGTGGGAAGGGACCTTTTGAGCTCATCCAGTCAACACACCTTGCAGTCAGCAGGGACATCTTCAATTAGATCAGGTTGCTGAGAGTCCCAGTCAACCTCATCTGAATGTTTCCAGGTATGGAACATCTACCACCTCTTTAGGCAATCTGTGACGTTTCACCACCCTCTTCCTTCTTTCCAGTCTAAATCTCCCCTCTTCTAAGCACTAAAATATCACAATAAGATCTCCCTGGAGGCTTATTTTCTCTAGGCTGCACAAGCCCAACTGTCAACCTTTCTTCATAGAAGGAAATTCTTCAGCCTGCTTTAGGCATCCCTGCTTTTTGCAGGTTTGTTGTCCTAGATGATCTCAGAGGGTCCTGTCCAACCCCCACCATTATGTGATTTTATTATTTCTTTTCATCTTCCTAGGATGCTCAAGGAGCTGAAGAGCGGGAGGCACTGGCCAGGATGGCAGCAAATGTGGAAGATGCAGCTTCAGCTGACTCTGAAGCCTATATCGAGAAGTACTTGCGGAGTGTGCTGGCCGTGGAGAACATTCTCACCTTGGATCGCCTGCGCCAGGTCTGGGTTTAAGGCTGTAGCAAACAGCAGAGACTATGTTTCCTGAAAACAGTGCCTGGCAATGCAGGTGCTCTCCTAAGTGCATACAATGTCTAACAAACCAAACCCAACACTTTAGTGTATACCTCAACCTTACAAAATGTGCATGTGGCAAACACTCAAAGAAGCAACTCTCTTTAGTTGACAGAGATATTCTCACTGCAATATGGATGAGAGTGGGAGCTTTATATTAAATGCATTATTATGGGATCCATGCTTGGTTTTAATGACCTTGCATTGCTGATTTATGGTCTAGAAAAAGTAATTGTGTGACAAAAGCTTGGGCTTTAGTACTACTTTCTGAAGTTTCTAGTAGAATTCTTGCTACGTTCCTCTGTGACCTGAGCTAGATTGTATGGTCCTGCTCTGGCAGGGGGGTTGGACTCAATGATCTCTTTGGGCCCTTTCCAACCCCTAACATCCTGTGATCCTGTGATTTTGGCCATTTTCTGCTTTGAAGTAACCAAACCTGTTCTGTCAATAAGTAAGACATAGACTGGGTTAATCTTAAGTACTGTAACTTGATCTTTTTACCAGGAAAAATAGAAGAGAGAGAAGCATTTATTAAAAATTGTTCTTGTGGATATAAATTATGAAAGCACAGAAGAAAGCTATGCAGAACAAGCTGGAGTATTCTACCTGCCCACTATAATGTGAAGCATGATGCGCTCCAAGTATTGGAAGCAAATTTCCTGTCGTGTATAATTAAAGGAATTGAAATAGGAGCTCAACTAGGAAAGGGAGTCTTAAGTTTTTCCATCTGCAACAATCATCTCCTAGAATCAGAACTAGCTGTAAAATCCTGCATGTGCCAATCAGCAGAATAATGGATGTTAAAGTTTATCCACTCTTCAACTCCTAGCCACATTACATGCAAGTTTTAGATCACAATAGACTTCTCAGACAGGATCCCGTGCAGTAAGGCTGTTCAGAAGCAGTTTTCTTGTATAGAGAAAACTCTCCTGGGATGATTGGAGTTTGGATCCTTGCAAATCAGGAATATTTTCTTTGTTTTGCTCTCTGTGGTTGACAGGAAGTTGCTGTAAAAGAGCAGCTAATGGGAAAAGGAAAACTCTACCGCAGGAGCCTGAGCTCTCCCAATGTGAATCGCGTGAGTACTCCATGCTGGCACCTGCAGCATATCAAGGACAGCAAGTCCAGTCTTTCAACAACAGGTCTCTGGGATGCCAGTCAGGGTGCACAGCAATAAATATCCTTCTGTTTGACCCTTGTGTTTGTCTGTGCTATATGTGAGCACGTAAATCCCAAAGTGGAGACAAAATCTGCTTCATCATGCAGGCTAGTAAGCTTGGAAACACCCCCACAAGTCCAGACTGTATGAAAAAGTAACATTCAAAAGAACTTCTGTTGTGGTTTTAATTTGGGCTTTGTGTTCGTTTGGTTTGGTTTTGATTTAGTTTTTGGTTTTGTTTTTTTTCCTGAAAACTACAGGGCTTTTTTTTTTCATGTATCTATCAAGTTGAAGACTTTTTTCTTCCTCCTTTTTCTTCAGAAGCTTTAAAAGCAAGTTACAAATATTTACTGAACTTAAGCTTTGTGATGGGGTTGTGCTTAAGAGAGATGAGTCTTCTGTTGTCCAAAATTCAAGAGGAAATCCTTTGATAGAAGTGATAACCTAGATTGTAAAGTTCTGATTCATTCTGGGTCAGTAAGTGGGATTTCACCCTTCATCTCTTGGGTTTTAGTTGTTTTAACTACAAAACCACTTCTTTGCACCCTTCCTTGTGTTTGCCAAGAGGCATATTTATCAGTTGTTTAACTTGTTAAGAAATAATTCTGCTTGTCTTAACTATTTCAGCTTTCTGCAAGCCGCCAGGATTTAGCACCCCTTTATAATCTGAGCAGTAACCGGGTAAGTACCTGCAGGTCTCCTGATAAATCTTCAGTCTCTCTGCTTTGACTACACTGTACCAGTTACAGGAGCCTAAATGGGAAATTCCTGTAAAAGGACACATCCATGTGCCCCCTGTATCCTTGGGACTACTCCTAGGACATTCTAGCTTTGGATGTGCTACAGCAAACCTCTTGGAAAGCTCTCAGCCCTTTGTTAGTCTGCTGCTGACTGCTGTGGGATGTAGAATGGCAGACTAGACAAGATTAAGTATGCCCAGCCCTCACACAGCAGTGCATTTATCAGTGGAAATTGTCTCATCTTTTAAGTTTTGGAGCTCTTCCAAAGCTTTCACCTGGGTGGATGCAAACCTTCTGGGTAAGGGACAAATCTGGACTCATATTTAAGCGTAGATCCACCTCTAGGACAGAATATAGGCTTTTGAAGATAGTCTTTGACCTTCAGAAGGAAACCAGCAGTCCTAAGCTTGTGGTGGGTGATAATTCAGCCCATTACACTCCTTAAAAAAAAGTCTAGATCAAAAAGTATGTCTTTAAAAAGTGAAAGATTCAATTTAAACACATTTTCCAAATCCTAGATAAACTGAAGGGTCTTCTCCTGAGCTATTCTGGCCAGAGAGCCTGTAGTCATTTTAAAAGGGAGAATCTAGTGGTGACAAGGCATTTTAATGCATAATGCAGCTGCACAGAATAATAGAATTTTGATGTAGTGCTCTAGCACTGGTTGCTAAATCTGCTACATCTTATACATGTAGAGAATGCTAAAACATCTGCAGGTGATACAGTGCTTTTAGCAACTTCTGTGTTCTGGAATATTTCAATATTATAGGTTTTAAAGTAAAAATTAAAACCCAGAGTTCTTAATGATTTCTTTTTTTCTCTTCCCTTCCCCTCAATGATTTCTCTCATTGCATGTTTCAGAGTCTAAAGGTCCCAGCAGAGGTAATGCATTAGGTCCACCTAATGAGTGGGATAATAATTTTATCTCACTATAAAGTTTATTTTGCTGTCTTACTGCTACTTTCTGCTTTGAAGATGCTGCTGCTGGTGTCTCATTTGCATAATACACAGCAAATACGTTTTTCCATTGATAAGCCTATCACCAGTGCAGTGTGAGACTGGTGCAAATGAGAGAAGTGTCTCCTCCTTGGGTCTATCTTATGCTTTATAACAGAGCTATAGCTGTTTAATGCCATTTCTCACAGTTCTTTGGACAGGGTGAAGTTTTAGTTCAGAAATGGCCTCGTTTTAGCTCAAAAGAGAAAAAAAAAGTAAGACAGAGATGAAAGCAAGCAAATATTTGCCAGTTGTGTGTACATTATCCTGGAGATGAGATAAATGTTGAGAGTTTCTTCCAACTCTTTATGACTTCTACTAGTTTAGCATTAACAACTCTTGACTTCTATGAAAGAATGATTTTTAAATTAATACTGGACCAATGGAAAACATGTTTATGCTTGATATCATGTTAATACTCTCAGACTAATGACTCTGTCCCCTTAGTTGTACCAGGTTTTGGTTAAACAGAGTTAATTGGTAGTGGTTTGCATGAGGCTTTGTAGCTCTTCACCATGGTTGATGTAGCTGTTGACAGTGTAGTGCTGTAACATGGTGCTGAGGTTGTGTAGCTTTCCCTCCTTGCTTGCAGCTTGCTTCATGTCAAGGCACTTGTTACTCAGGGCATGGTGGGCACAAACTGCCCTGTTAGAAATGTCAGGTTCCAAATGGATCTCTGGTTCTGTTTCCACTGGGAGATGAACAAAAGCTTTTGTAATCACAATGAAATGTTTGACAAACCTAACACTGCACTGCTGTGGAACAGATTACCCAGAGAGGTTGTGGAGACTCCAATCCCAGAAGTGAGCGAAGACCAGTTGAATAGGATCTTGAGCAACCTGGTGCTGCTCAAATAGGAGGTGTCCCTGCCCATGGCAGGGAGGTTGGAGCTAGGTGATCTTTAAGGTGCCTTCCAACCCAACCCACTCTGTGATTCTGTGAAATTCTTAGCACAGAGATCAGAAAGCACACTGGTGAGATCAGTCATATCTCCTTTAGCATAAAGGATGTGGGAACAGCTTTGCAGAGTTTTAGCCAAGTTAGATGTCTTTGTCACTTGCAAAGAAATCTAATGAAAAAAAAACTCTTCTCCAGCAGTCATACATAGTCATTTCACTAGGAATTTGGGTTTGTTTACAAGTTATTATAATCTGATCTCAAACAAGTGGTTTATTGTATCATAACCAGTCACAGAATATAAATACCTAAAGGGCCAGTGTCAAGAGGATGGGCCCAGACTTTAAGTGGTGGCAAGTGATAGGACAACAGGCACGAAATGGAACACAGGAAGTTCCACCTAAACATGAGGAAAAAACATCTTTCCTGTGAAGTTGCCAGACCACTGGGCCAGGCTGCCCAGAGAAGTTGTCGAGTCTCCTTATCTGGAGAGATTGCAAACGTGCCTGGATGTAATCCTGGGCAACCTGGTCTGACTGACCCTGCTTTAGCACAGGGGTTGGACTAGATGTACTCTAGAAGTCACTTCCAACCCCTGCCCTTCTGTGATTCTGTGGACAGTAACAGCAGCCTGAATCGGGTGCAGACTAATCTGTCATGTCTGCATATTTTAACATTAGTGGAAGCCCTCAACACATATCAAAATATTCCTTTCCTGAACTTTTCATTCCATCACTTCTTTTTTCTCTTTAATGTTACCATTATTATTCCTTACGTTCCTGATGTCTTTACCTGGATCTTTAGCTTTATGGAAGGGGCTCTTGAGTCTTAGCCCTCTGTGTAAAGCACTACTGGTAAAGTTACAAGTGTGGACACTGCTTCATTCTTCAGCACTATAAATAGACAAGACTAATTCCCTTGTAAACAAGAATATTAAGTTATAGAGTAAGAAGTAAAGATGGTGTTGGTGCAACTAATGTGGTTGGACTCAACAATCTTAAAGGCCTTTTCCAATCTGAATGATTCTATGGTTCTATGAAAGCAGGCAGAGCAGAAGTTTCCAGAATTAGTATATAGATTCCTCTTGCAGCCATAGTTTAATCTTTGTTACTGCAAATGTGGATGGGTGGTCCTGGAAAAGTCCTTCTCCAGGACTCGAGCAGGAGAGTGGGTTTGGCACATTGTGAAAAAACAGCAGAATATCTCTATGCTGACACCACAGAGAGCTTGTAGAGAGCAGGAGGCATGCGTCCATGTGAAGTATTTAGATCAGAATTGGGATTTGTATCATAACTTGCAAGATTAAGCTATCTAATTGGCTGAGAGAGCAAGGAGAAGCCTTCTACATTTACATCAGAAGAGTCTTACGGATATTTCATGTTAGGTTCACAGGGCTGCATTTGGTCTCATCTCTAAGTTATAACAGCTTGCCTAAATGAGAAAAAGCCAATTTTTACTCCTGTTATCTCTTCAGATATGCTTACAGGAGAGCAAGATGAGTTTTATTGCATCTTGCACATCAGCACATCAAGTGATGCAGGACTGAAGTGGTGATACAAGATACAGAGCTGGATTTTTACGTTCCAAGGTGCTTGCATTGGAAGGTTAAAAATTCAGTTGGTTTAAAAAGGATGAATCAGATGTACAAAGAAGGAAAGGCACCTCAGTCTTGTTTCAGTCTTTTTCAGACTAGAATCACATATTGATGAAAAATGTCATGAGTTTTTCTTAAAATTCCTTTCTATAGTAGCTGTTCTGTCTTTTGACAATCATCCTTCCTTTCCCAAATGTCCAATATTTTGTAGCTCAAAAAACGTGTTATCTGAAAGCCAATGAAGACACAATTGAGCCACTTAAACCTCAGGTGCATTAAGAAGACTGTGGTCAGCAGGCTGAGAGAGGTTTTCTTCCCCTTCTCTGCCTGAGCAAGACCATATCTGGAGTACTGAATCCCGTTCTGTGGTCTCCAGTTCAAGAGAGACTGGGAACGACTGGGCAGAGTCCAGCAGAGGCTATAACGATGCTGAGGGGGTTGGAGCATCCCTCTGATGAGGAAAAGCTGAGAGACCTGAGGCTGTTTAGCCTGAAGAAGAGAAGACTGAGAGGGGATCTTTTCAGTGCTGATCAATGTCTAGAGTGCAGGAGTCAAGAAGATGGGGCCCAGGGACAAGACAAGCAGCAATGGGCACAAACTGGAACACAGGAAACTCCACCTAAACATAAGGGTGGAGTGTCAAGAGGATGGATCCAGGCTCTTCTTGGTGATGTCCGATGACAGGACAAGGGGCAGTGAGTGGAAGTTGAGGCATAGGAAGCTTCATGTAAACATGAGGAGCAGTTTTTTTTTCACTGTGAGAGTCACAGAACACTGGAACAGGCTGCCCAGGGGGGTTGTGGAGTCTCCCTCTGGAGATATTCAAAACCCACCTGGATGCATTCCTGCGTGATCTGGTATAGGAGATCCTGTGCTGCAGGGACATTGGATGATCTTTTGAGGTCCCTTCCATCCCCTGACATTTTGTGATTCTGTGATAAGAAAAATTTATTTCCTGTGAGAGTGATGTAGCACTGGACCAGAGTGCTCAGAGAGATTGTGGAGTCTCCTTCTCTGGAGAGATTTCAAACCTGTCTGGACACAGTCCTGTGCAGCCTGATCTCAGTGACCCTGATTTAACAAGAGGTCTTGACTAGATGCACCCTAAGCCCTCCTATCCTGTGATTCTGTGATTTACTGAGAACCAGAGTCTTCTCACCATTTGGTACCATGTAGATCAATTTGACTGATCTCTTGTTCATGAGAACAAGTGCCTTTTGTCCCAGCTCTATGCTTGTATCTAAGTGCTACATGGCCACCTTTGCCTAAGCCTTTTCTGAACTGCTAAAATAATAAAACAAAAGAACTATTCCTTTCTTTCACCCAGTGGCAGCATTTTAATGATCTGTCAACTTCAAGAAAAGAATTGTTGTCAGGTAAAGCCTACAGATGACTTAGGTAGCGATCACCCATATTTGGTCTAAAGATTTTATGCATGTCAGTGCTGACCTGAAATAAATTCCCAAGTGTTTTCCATGGGGGATGTGAGAAAGAAGGGGAGACAGAGGAGAAGGAGAAGGTATAGAAATAAACCACCTTATACACAGCTCTGTATCAGAATACATCAAAGAACACACATTCTTCAGGTGGCTACTTTTGATTTGTTAAATTAAGTCATTTGACCTCTGTTTGGTGACTTGGCAGAGACCAAATATATTCATGAAATGATGGCTCCTCTGGGCAAATGATTTGCTTCCTTCCTTTCTCTCACCACCCTTTGCGATAGAGGCAGGATTCACAGCATTTGAAGCATACCAACTGCTTAGACTTAAACTTCCAAGTGTTTCAGTTAGTGAATGCACAAAGCAATCATGGGAGAGTGCTATATAACATGTATATGTGAAACCTGGGGACTACATCAAGTTAATATAGTTAATATTTCTTCTATTTTTTTTCAGTTCTTGTGAGACTGAGATAAGTTATCTTTCAATCCAGTTTAGTACAGTCAATCATTTGTGAACTACCTTTTGCCTCTGCAGGCTCTTTGCACAACAGCTGACCCTTTCAGTTGTCTACAGTATTTTCTTTTACAAGTATTTCTCCACTTTTTGCCCTGATTTACCTGCATTTTAGTAGTTTGCTGTTTTCTTCAAGTTAAGGCTCACAGTAGTCTGCCCTTATGGCCAAGAAAGCTAATGGTCTCCTGGGGTACACTCAGAAGAGGTCAAAGGGGGTTCTCCTCCCTCTCTGCTCTGCTCTAATGAGGCCACATCTGGAGTCCTGGGTCCACTTCTGGGCTCCCCAGTTCAAGAGGCATGAGGAATTACTGCAGAGTCCAACAGAGGGCTATGAAGATGCTGAGGGGACTGGAGCATCTCGCAGATGAAAGGCTGAGAGACCTAGGCCTGTGTAGTCTGGAGAAGAGCAGACTGAAAGGGGATTTTCTCAATGCTTAGCAATATCTAAAGGGCAGGTGTCAAGAGGATGGGGCCAGACTCCTTTCAGTGGTGCCCAGTGACACTGAAAGTTGCAGTGGGCACAAACTAGAGCACAGGAAGTTCCCCCTAAACTTAAGGAAAAAAATCTTTCCTGTGAGGGTGCCAGAGCACTGAACAAGGCTTCTTAGACAGGTTGTGAAGTCTTCTCTGGAGAGATTCCAAACCCACCTGGATGTGATCCTGGGCAAGCTGGTCTGTGTGAACCTGCCTTAGCAGAATTGGACTAGATGATCACCAGAGGTTTCTTCGAACCCCCACCTCCCAAACCTGGCCTTCAGTTTAAAATGATCTTTCCACTCTTTCCAAAGCAAGTGTTATTTAAAAAAACAACATGCCTTAAGCATATGGCCAGACAAATCCTTTTCTCAAGTGCACATTCCTGTTTGCTAGACCTTCATTAGCAAATGATTTAAAATGAAGTAGAAAATGTAGTTGTCCATAATACCAACGCTTGAAGCAAAATTTCATAAAGATCCAAAGAAAAAAAGCTTTTCCTAAGGAATGAGCCACTAAACATTGCCATACTTTCTGTACAGAATGAGTATTCTGAAGGTGTTTTTGCTCTGCCTCTTACCTACTTCAGTTTTTTTCCATCAATTCTCCAAACAGGGCTGGAATGTCAAGATACATGCCTGAAATTATTTCAGTTGGAACAGTCAATGAAGGGCACTTCTGACTCAACAAATCATGATTCAGAAAGTGTGATTCAGTTGATTCTTACCTGCACTGAACCAGTGTTCTAGTAAGCTAGAAAGCTCTTTTTGTATGTCTCTGGTCTCCAGAAGCACTTAAACTTGCTCTATATTTAAGACATGTCACATTTATCCATTTTTCTTTACTACATGAGCTGCTATGCTAAGATCCAAAAGTAACACTAACCAAGAATTGCTTGTCCTCCAGAAAAGAAGCCTTCAGAACTCTTCTGTAGTTCTTTTTCTTAACCTAATGCCAACATCTGCCAGGCTGGTAGCAGACCAGACAGGAAAGCAACAAAACCAAACAATTTCAGGATTGGTTGAGTCTTGTGATGACTTCCCACCAAACAGTCATCTTTTTTTTTATCTCTTTCAGCACCACTGAACTGGTGCATCCAAAAAATCCTGAATTACCTTCAGATTTTTGACCATCTTTCCTCATTTTTTTGACTCTTCTGCCAACTAACCCATCAGTGAGAACTGCAGAAGACGACTTCAGGAAACATTTCCCATCCTGAAGGGAAAAGGCAGTCTGTGCATTGTCTGAAGTCACTGGCTGTTTCCATGCTGCCTTTCAGTGTAAGCTGCAGTGTGTGACATTATCAGAATGGCAGGAGAAGAAAGCAGTCTCTGAAGCAGTATTTTGAGTGGATCTGATTCACTCAAGACTGCGTATGATAAGCCTACCTGAAAGAAACCTGCACCAGATGAAACACAAGACTGTAAAACATGAATAAGAGTTTCTGTGGAGTGGAATGGGAAAGACTGTTTCATGGAAGCGTTTTGTGGAAAGAATTCTCCAAACACAGGCATGACTTTTTGATGTAAGACATAAATGAGTTACAGGTCAAAGATAATGCTTAAGTTCAGGGCTTAAAGTTTGGGTAGAACAGCTCTATCATCTGTGCAGATAGAGCAGGAAGCTTTCAAGAAGGGCTTAAACACCAAAGTCTCCAAAATACAAGACTAAACAAACCCCTGGTATTACTGTGAGTCCCAGCCTGGGTTATATCAGTTTTGACATCCAGGATGGCTGCCTCCAGTGAAGTCAGACATCCATTAGTCTTTAGATATCCCAGATGTTACTTCACAGAAACAATGCCTGTTGTTTCCACATCTCATAATGCAAACGTGAGCTAGCTAGTCGAGGTCTGAAGACAGGTGCTGCTTTGCAAAAGCACAAGTTACTTGCTATTCAAAGCAGGAGACTTTCTATGGGACTAATATAGATCCAAATGGAAATGATTTTTGCTTTGGGCTGCTCAGTGTGACCTTCCACCAGCTGAAGAAATCTATTCCTCCTATCCTGGCTTATTTATTATTTGTGAAGTATTCATGACTTCAGGTTACAGCTAAGATTAGTTTAGCTGCCTGTCAGTTTTCTGTTCGAGGTTGGATAATTTCCTTACATCCAACAGCACAAAGCTTTTGGAAAAGGCACATTTCCCCCTCTTCCTCCAGGAAGAACACATGAAAGTTGTGGTCTGGCATGTAGAAGATCTGCCCATCCCTTGTGGATCTTTTCTAGTATGTTCACTGTACCATCTCATTGTGAAAGTTTTTTTTTGTTTTGGGGGTGGTTTTTTCTGTTTGTTTGGGTTTTGTTTGTTTGTTTGTTTTGCTTTGTTTTGTTTTGTCTTTTAAAAGAACAAGCAAGATTCAGATACAGGTACAATATAATCCAAACAAGTACAGATCTTGTACCAGCTGAAGCATAACTCTTTAACAGAAGTAGGATCAGACTTCAGTTTGTGTCAGTTTGGCTGGGAAGATGAGACTTTGCAAGTTTGAGGTCCAGAGGGTACTCTGCTCCCTGAATAGATCAACACTTTTCCACAAGACATTGAGACTTCTTGTAGTATTTCTTTTCATCCAAAGACTCATAAATATATTTTGAATTGCCTTAAGGTCTCTTACAAATTAAGTAAATTGGCACCAGGTAGCTTTATCTGAGCTTAGTCTTCAGCAGTACAGGGGAACTCCTTTCACAAACATCCCTGTATCAGATGTTTGCAGGACAACCACACAGATTTCAGTACCTGCCTGAAGTGAGATGTCAGCTACACCTAATGTGGTGCTCAGTGTGGTGAAGCAATATTCTGTCTTACATTCAGCTGAAACTTTTAGCAGAAGCACCCTTCTCCAGCCAGTCACTTAGCGTAATCATTGCAGACAGATCTGGAAACTATTTAATGTATCAAGATGATAAAGCTAGGAAAAACTAAACTTGCCACAGATCCTTGCCACTCATGCACTGGTGTGAAATACCAGCTTGGAGATTCTCTCCATTAGCCAAGAGGCTTTGTCACTGAGCCAGCTTCTGAACTGTAAGGTCGAGATGAAAACTACAGTGGACCTTCGGAAAAGTGAGAGAAATCACACCCTGCATGCAGAATGATTTGTACCTCCCTTGGGATCCATGTGAAAACCCAAGCAGAGGATCCAGGAACCTTGGGAATGCAGATGGCCTGCCATCTTCTTAATCAGTAATTCTTCCTCCCTCATCTACACTCAGGCTCTTGCAGGTCTGAAAATTGCCAGGTTTCTTATTCACTAATCACGCCAAAACTCTGACCTGTATTTCTGGCTCCTGGTGTCTGCAGCTCATTATGATGTTTTCCATCTCAATTTTCCAAACTGTTAAAAAAAAAAAATTAAAAAAAATTAGAGTACCACAGTTGCTTCCCCTTGATGTGATCAACTCATCTATTATCTTACCATAGACACTAATGTCCAGCCTTTAGGTCTTTAAGTTCCTGTTTCTTTTCCTATTCAAAACTCTGTCTGTCCTCACTCCTTCTCTCTGACACTCTCTATAACCAGACCTCACTTGTGATAGCTTCCTGAGCAGATACACAGAAGACATTTAGGAATTTGGAGCAGACAGTACTATTTTATTTTCATTTGGCTGTAACTTTTCACTCGGTTGTAACTTTCAAAACGCAGCTGTGCAGTTGAGTGAAATATAATAGTTTTAAGGTCTATACATAGACTTTTTATGTGCTTTGATGCTGGTGGGAGCTGAGAGTGCTTATCTTTGCAGGGCTGGGTGTTTCAACTAAAAATTCTGGGGAAGGGTCTTTCCTCAGCTCTGTGCTGCCTGAACCTTGCAAAGGGGCTGTGCAGGCTGGCATGGTGTGTAAGTATTGCTGTACTCTTGCTGGTGTGCTAACAGTGAAAAATACACCTTGGGTTTTTTTGACCTGTAGGGCCGATGGGAGAGTCAGCAAGATGTATCCCAGGGTGCCACAAATCCCAGTAGAGGCATTAGTCCATCTCGTACCTCTCTGCCAGGCTCTGGGCAGCAAAACCACTCTCCTGATCCAGGTAAGGGCTTTCCTAAAAATGGAGTGAAGTTAACACAGCTTCTGAATGTCAGATAAAGCTAAGCTGCTCTCAGAGATGCAAGGAAGATATAAGGAAGGATTTTTTTACAGCAAAGATGGTGAAACATTAGAATGGGTTGCTCAGAGATGTGGTAGAAACCCTGTCCCTGGAAACATTCCAGGTCAGGCCAGGTCAGGTTGGGCAGGGCTCTGAGCAACCTCATCTAGTTGAAGATGTCAGGGTTGATGATTTAAAGGCCTTTTCCAGACTAAATGATTGTATGCAAAGAAATTTCTTCTCCAGCAATGTCCCTGCAGTCCTCTGTGATCACTGAGCACTCATGGCTAAGCTACAGAGATTCCATGCAGCTCTAACAAGCCTTACCTCTCCATCTGACACTAGTTCCACTAAGAAATAAATGCCACATGTTTGAAGTTGTCTGAATATTCAGTCTTTATCTCAGTAGTTCAATTTCTAAAGCCAAAAGCTAGCTGGGCTCAGACCATGCTTTTACACAAGTTAAAACACCCAAGACATGCTGCCCTGTTTTAGAAAATAAGCAGCACTCTGTGCCTTAATACATAACTGAGAGCACAAAGATACATAGTGGTGATGTTCTGTATGTCTGCCTAGGTTGTCTCAAGGGGGAGTAGTGTAGAAAAAAGGAGAATGAGTAAGGAGAGTTGAATGCCCCTAACATTTTTTCTTTTTCTTAACTTGGATCTTCTCATCTTTTACTTCTAGTAAGTTTTGGAATTGTCATTAAAATTGTGTGTTGTCTGGACATCCTTTTTCCATTATGCTGCTTGTTTGTTGGTTTGGGTTTTTTTTCCTGCTTCTGCACGTTATAAAGCACTCTGTGTTTCTAGTTGCAAACAGCAAGCTTTTTCACAGCATAAATATTCTGTCTGCTGGGGCTACAGATTAAGACCTACCCAAATTCATATCTCCCATGCAAAGTTGAAGCAAGCACTCAATGCTTTTCCTTGGCTAATGCTTTGACCATTGGAAAGTTGTTGCATTTTTGCTTTTTTTTTTTTTTTTTTTAAGAGCTTGTTTCTCTGCCTTCCATCATAATCTCTCATTTTTTCAATTTTTTCCAACAGGTCTTGGTAGCCTTGCTGCTTCCTATCTGAATCCTGTCAAGTCTTTTGTACCTCAGATGCCAAAGCTGCTGAAGTCTCTCTTTCCTGTTAGGGATGACAAAAAGGGCAGGCAGACCTCTCCTCTTGTACAGCAGGTAAAAAATTAAATCAAAGAGGCTATGCAGTAATATTGGTGAGTGGTGTTAGACTGGCTGGCAAAGTGCTATTTTATATGTTGTTGCAGCACAAACCAAGCTTTTAGTCATGCTAAAGCCTTGTGATGCATTTCCCCTCTGTTCTGTTCAGAGATAGCAGAGCTGTTTGAACTTATTGATACACTCACCCCACTTGGCTTTTTAGAAGTGCCAAATACACTGCCAGTGTGATTGATGGTAAAACCAGTTGCAGCACCAATAGTAAAATTTATGAAGTGCACTTAGTGCTTGTGTATTGCCAAGAGGAAAATGTAATTCTATTTTTAATTCATTATTTCATACACCATTCCCTCCTACCCCTCACCCTGCCTCATGTCACCTTTTACCATCTTCTGCTCTGTATCTTGGATACTTGATTTTGTTCACTCACTTATTCCACACATCAGAGAAGTATTTGATTTTCTTTTGGGTTTGGTTGGTTTTGTTTTGGTTTTAATGCTGTGGTGCAAAATCACCTGCTTCAGATGTGGCATTTGTGTTCTGAGCTAATGCATGGTCAAGCAGAGTCAAAAAAGCTACTGCGTTGTAAAGAAAAGAGATTAAATACAGAATTCCTTTATAAATAATATTATCTCCAGTATTTGGGAGGCTGTAGTTTAGTCATAAAGCAATAGTCCTCTCTAGAGAAGTCTGGAAGATTTAACAAACTGTTTTGAAGATAACATAGAATCACAGAATCATCAGGGCTGGAAGGGACCACAAGAATCATCTAGCTCCAACATCCCTGCCATGGGCAGGGACACCTCACACTAGATCAGGTTGAGAAGATGACAGTGAGAGTGGGTCCAGACGAGGCCACAAGAATGATCCAAGGGCTGGAGCACCTCTGATGTGAGGAGAGGCTGAGAGAGTTGGGGGTTTTCAGCATGGAGAAGAGAAGTCTCTAGGGAGAGGTTATTGTGGCCTTCGAATACTTAAAGGGGTCTGTAAGAAAGATGGGTATAGATTAGCAGGGCCTGTTGCAACAGGACAAGGGGTGATGGCTTTAAACTAAAACAGGAGAGGTTCAGACTAGATCTAAGGAAGAAATTCTTTACAATAAGAATGGCAAGACACTGGCCCAGGTTGCCCAAAGAGGTGGAACTATTCCAGGTCATGTCGGACAGATCTCTGACCAAGCTACTGTAATTGAAGATGTCCCTGTTGATTGCAGGGGAGTTGAACTAGATGACCTTTAAAGGTCCATTCCAACCAAAGCCACTCTGTGATAAATCTGAAGCCAGATCTCACTTGTTAAAGTTTGTGGAAGTCCATTCTGGCTGTGCTTTGTTCACCATTCATCTACCTTTGCTGTCATTACTTACCTGGGGTTCTGGAAATATATTACCTGTTAACTTAGACCTCTCCTCACCTCATAACATACAAACAAATATTTAAGAGGATATCTTTCTCAAAAAAAACAAACAAAAACCGAAACAAACAACAGACAACTAAAGCTGCTGTTAGGAGAGCGTCTCAGGACTACAAGAAGTTGTTCAGTGATTGTAGAAGTACTGTGAAATATTTAATAAATAAAGCAAAAATAGATGCACAAACAAATATTTTTTAAAAATAACTTATGACAGCACAAATAAAAACAGGCCAAATTTAAAATAGTTTTAGAATCATTGAGTTATTAATGGTTTGGAAGGAACCTTTAAAGATCATCTAGTCCAACCCCCTGCAGTCAACAAGGATACCTTCAACTAGAGCAGGTGGCTCAGAGTCCTGGCCAACCTGACCTAGAATGTTTCCAGGGATGGGGCTTCTACCACATCTCTGAGCAACCTGGACCAGTATCTCAACACCCTCAGTGTAAAGAATTTCTTCTTTCTAGCCAGTCTAAATCTCTCCTGTTTTAGTTTAAAATCATCACCCCTTGTCCTTTGACAACAGGCCCTCTACAAAGTCTGTCCCCATCTTTATTAGAGGCCCCCTTAAGTACTGAAAGGCTGCAATAAGGTCTCCCTGGAGCCTTCTCCTCTCCAGGCTGAACAACCCCAGCTCTCCCAGTTTGTCCTCACAGCAGCAGAAGTGCTCCAGTCCTCACATTGTTTTCATGGCCTCCTCTGGACTGAGTCCAACAGGTGTGTGCTGAGGATCCCAGAGCTGGACATAGCACTGCAGGTGGGGTCTCACCAGAGCAGAGCAGAGGGGTAGAATCTCCTCCCTTGATCTGCTGGCCACACTGCTTTGGATGCAGCCCAGAATTAGTCTGAGATTTTTTTAATTCTCTCTACAAAGTAATAAAGAGAGCAAATTTTACTCCCATATCTGATCCAAATTTAACACCTTACCTTAGTGTAAAGACTGGAATCATGTATCTATGAAATTTTGAGAATTAAAATTAAGACAGTGGCTTTCTCTGAAGGTATTTGGGTATCACAAGATGCAAATAGGTGCTCTTTACAATTGCAGTGAGAGCCTTTCACAACTGCTTGAATTCCTGTAGAATCAGTAAGAGTGAAGATCAGAAGCAAGGCCTAATTTCCTGCCTCTAGTCTAACCAGCTGTTCCCACTCCTTCCCACTGTTCAAGATCAACCTTACATTATTTGCCTCAAAGTCAGTTTTTAAACTACAGAGATGTCTATTTTAAGAGATTTTTAATTTATGTTATGAGTTACTGTGGCAACTTAAAAACAGTTGCCATCTCAATCAGAATGCTTAAGAGGAGGGAATGCTGGTTTTGCTTTGTTTAAAACACCAAAAGCTAATAGTATATGATGGTTTAGTGCTTGGTTGCATCAAAGAGCAACCCAAGTTTATTCCATGACCACTGCATCTGATTAATAAAAGGAAATCTTAAAATTATTTGCAGGTTTTGTAATATCCCAAGTCACTCATGTCTCAAACACACCACTGCTTTCAAAGGTATTATAGATATTCTCTGCAGCTCTGCTTCACTCCTGTTAGCAATCACAGCATGGGGGGAGAGAGAGAGCTAAAAGTGAAGGAACTGCTACAGAAATAGCTACTTCTGTGCTGCACTACAAATGGGTGCTATTTGTTGTAGCAGGACTGTGAAGCTCATAAATACCACCTCTCATAATCTTTCTTGCTGTTTCTTCATAATGATGCAAATGTGGCCAGAAGAATTTAAATGGTGGTGTTGATGAGTGGCTGATGTACTCCGGGGATGATGGGGCTACTGATGGTCACTGTTTGGCAATCAACTTTAACACCTCGCTGCTAACCTGCCAAAGGAGGACAGCAAGCTAGTAATTCTAGCATAACTGTAGTAACCACACCATGGAGAGGACACAAAAAATGGTATTTCTGAGCCTCAGAAAATACAGAACAATGCATCTTCGTTCAGTACACAGTGGCAGGGGACATAAATGTGCAAGGTGAGAGTAGGTAGAGAACTACAAAAAGAATAAGGGGAGACAAAGCTGAAAGGATATTTCAGCTGTAATTGCAAAGGAATCTGACCCCTAACCAGGAACTGGTGGGCTTGTGTTGCTGAAACAACAAATTGGGAGAGCTAGGCTCAGGAATAGAAGTGACCAAAGGAATGCTTTTCAAAGCAAATGGAAAGATCTAAATCATCCTTTTACAGCTAAAAGCAAACAAGCAGATACATGGTAAGTATTGAACATAAATACCATAAAGCTAAGTGGATCAGTTTATTACTTTCTCCAGCTACAGTGAAAGACAATTTTCAAAGTTCTTATCAAGCTCCCCTTTCAATGCATATCTGTGGTATTATTTGCAAGTACTTAATTATCTAATGTCATTAAAAACCCTTCTGGAAAAATACTGGTGGACCATCTTGAACTAGATAGCTGGCCCAGCTGTTAGAAATCCGCCCAGGGAGATGCTTGGGTGCCCATCCCTGGAGATACTCAAGGTGAGGCTCAACAGGGCTGTGGGCAACCTGATCTAGTTGAGGGTGCCTCTGCTTACTACAGAGGTGGTTGGACCAGATGATCTTTGGAGGTCCCTTCCAACCCAAACCATTCTATAGGTATTCAGTAGTGAAATTGCCAGGGTTAGCTGGCCATACAACTCTGTAGCAAGCATCAGATTTGTTTTGTTGTGCCTTGTAAGCCCAGGGCCTTATGGCTACGTTGATATTAGTGCTTTTGAGCATCATTTCCAAGGGAGCGGCACTTAACCTTTTCTCAAGTTTATTACTGAAGTTCATCATGACCAAGCAGCATTCCAGGTGGATGGACTACCAGATCTGATCCTGTGCAAGTAAACAGAAGATGGAGTTCTGATCACTTGTGCTGAAAAGACCATCTTTTAATTTAGCAGCTTTTTATTTCAGTCAGATGCTGTTGGTTAGGCTGGCATCGACCTTCAAGTAGGCAAACGCACACAGAAATTACCCTAACAGAATGGTCTTTCCCAGTGCTGTTTTTGTTTATTGTCAGTGGTTGCCTGAGCTTCAAAAATGCAGAGACATTCCAGCCAAGGTAACAAAATTGCTGTCTTTGACCTTCTGATGCAAGTTTAGTAACTAATTTGGAGAATAATGAACCGCAATTAATGAAATCTGCTCTCGTATTCAAGTGTGTTTCTCAGACAGCACATAAAATAATTGAAAGAACTTCCTGCTCTCTAATTAGTTAGATTGAATTAATTTGGCATAATAGGATTCTTTATGTAACTAGCAAAACGGCTTCCGATGAAGCTGTTTATGTACCTAAAAGATTGGTTTCTGATGAAGCTGTTTATATACTTTTAAGTTAGAAAATGCCTATTTTCTCCATTATCTGATGCCTTTAAATTAATTGCCAGTAGCCTGTAAATAAAAAAAAAAATCCAACAATTTAAATCTTTATTGATGGCTGGAATTGCTTTTTATTTTCTTAGCCCCTTCTTTAAAAAGCTTAGCCCTGCAGTGTGCAAGATTTAAAGCTTCACTAAACCTTACTGCTGATGAGGGAAAGTTTAAAATAGTTGTGTAAAATATGCAGGTGGATGGAGAATCAGTTTCATCTATCTGTGCTTAGTTAAACTATGTACATGCTCTTGAAGCTTGTCTTTTTTGTTAACATGCTAAGGCTTGCATGGTGTGCACCAAGCAGAATTGCTGTTCTTTACCTTCTGACCATGCTGATCTCTAGGAACTGCCTGTGCCATTACATTTTAGGGGATCATTGGGTGCTGCCATTAAAAATTAACATAATAGACTCCAAATTCTGGGTTTTTGACATTGCTGTGGCAGAAGCACATGCCTCTGACCATGTGCATTTTGTAAGTGGATTTTGGTCACTTTCCTACTTAAGAACATTCTTGGATGCTCAAATGTCTTTTTTGTTAGCAGGTAGCTTAAGTGAGAGGTCTTGAGGCACAGCTACCTTAAAAAAAAAACAAAAACCAACACACTTTCAATTTCCACATCCTAATGCAATTGATTTTTGATTTGTGCTATAGAAATGCAGAGATGTGACACATGGAGAGGGCAGCTCTCCATTTTTTTCCTTTCCACCTTTTGATGCAGACATAGCAATTATTCTTAAAAAATAATGAAACATGGTTAATGAAAAGCTATCTAAATAGTCAAAAGCCTTTTTTTTCTGCCAGGGCATTAAAAAATAAGTTTCATGGATGTGCATGGTGCATGGTTTAATTGCTAGAACTGACATTTCCTTAATCAAATGTAAATAACATGGCCTCTGAGAACCTTCTTTAAAATCTTGAAGGTTTGTTTTCAGAGTTTCAAATAAAGAATCATTTGGATGCTGTAATCAGTGTAGCTCAACAGATCCTCTGTAGCCAGCTCGGCTGCTATGTATCTAGTTCTTGTGACTCATGTTGTTAGTGTTTTGATTTCTTTCCAAGTTCAGTTTTCTCTGTCATCCTTACACAGGTAGCTTTTCATGAGAATGAGTATGGAATGCTGGTTTATAAAGTTCTTAGAGCAAACCACTGAAATTTCTTTATGAACTAACTTGAAAATGGTTATAAATTACCCTTTCAATCTACCTAGACCTAGAAATGAAGTATTTTTAACTGCACAGAAAAGGCTATGGTTGATTTTGCATAAAGTATATTAGAAACATGGAATTCAGAAGTATTATTACAGGCTGAAATGTTCCATATGTGGAAGGTAGAATAAGAAGGGTGTGTTTAGGTTAGTATGAAATGCAGTGTCTTTACATGAGAAAACAAAGACCAAGAAAACCTTAGAAACAAACTTGTACTGAGTGTCAGATGTCTTTTTGGATCAAAGGGCTGAGGCCATTGGAGTGAGATTCAATGAGGCTGAGCGCTGAATCCCGCATTTAAGTCACAACAATCATCTCGTGAATGCTCTAGGCCTGGAGAAGAGTTGCTGGAAACTGCCTGGCAGAAGAGGACCTGGTGTTAGTCAGCAGTCAGCTAAATATAATCCAGCAATGTGCCCAGGTGGCCAAGGCAGCCAACAGCATCTGGGGTTCTATCAGCAGTAGTGTGGCCAACAGGACTAGGGCAGAGATTATTCCCCTGTACTTGGCACTGGTGGGGCTGCATCTCAAATACTGAGTTTGGTTTTGAGCCTCTCACTCCAAGGAGGACATTGACATGCTGGAGTGTGTCCAAAGAAGATGCCAAAGGATCTAGAGCACAAGTCTTCTGAGGAGCAGCTGGAGGAACTGGGGTTGTTTAGTGCAGAGAAAAAGAGGCTGAGAGGAGACCTTGCTCTCTATGACTCCTTGAAAGAAGGCTGGAGCAAGGTGGGGTTCAGTCTTTTCTACCAAGGAACAAGTGATAGGAAAAGAGGGCATGGCCACAAGTTGTGCCAGGGGAGGTTTAGGTTGGACATTAGGAAAAACTTCACTGAAAGAGTTGTCAAGCCCTGGAACAGGCTCCCCAGGGAAGTGATGGAGTCACCATTCTGGAGGGATTTTAAAAAGATGGAGATGTGGTGCTGAGGGACATGATTTAGTGGTGACCTGGCAGTGCTGCATTAACGGTTGGACTTGATGATCTTAAAGATTTTTTCCCAACCAGAATGATTCTCCAGTTCTATGAATGAGGGAAATTTTATATTTGAATAATTAATGACTTCTAAATTGTGTTAAAATTGAGGGCAAAGAGGAATATTGTTGGGAGGGACTTTTCTAAAATGTATTCTACTGGTTTTTTGACTGTGGACTAGGGAATTCAGAATTCTTACTGTGTTGCTGTGTATATCTTGTGATAGCATTTTTTCCTGAGTGCTCAAAACTGATTTAAATCTACATTTAATGAAGCAACTGTTATGCCTTGCTGCAGAAGTTTCCAGTAGCTGCTTTTAAATGGCGATGCAAGCATAATGCTGTCAGCACGACAGTCCTTGATCTCAGTCATTTCTAGCTGTGGATGTTAAAGCATAGACAAGAGCAATGGGAGTTTTCTGATAATGCCCTTTTAGGATTGCATCAGCTGTAACCTTGGCTAGACCATTTCTGGAGCTTGGAGGATTATTCTTGTGCGTGCTGGCCCAGTCTGTTCTGTTAAAGCCACTGAACTTTCCTGCAGATTGGGCGTTAACGTTGAAGGATTTTCATCCAGTGACGTGAAGTCAGAAGGCTTTGTGCCATCAGTCACCACTGTCAGGCATTTTACAAAATGTTTAATGACATAGAAATACAAAATGTGTTGGGTTTTTTTTCTGAGCTCAGTGAAGAGATTGACATTATATATTTGTAATATATGGTACGATCAAGAGTTCATTTAGGCTTAATTTTGGTATCTCTTGAGTGGAGCGAGATACACATTTGCTTGTCCTGTTCAAACTCACCAGCATACCAGGGCTGGTCTCCAGATTATAGAATCATAGAATGCTTTAAGTTGAAAGAGACCTTTACAGGTCATCTAGTTCAAATCCCCTGCAGTCAGCAGGGACATCTTCAACTAGAGCAAGTTGCTCAGAGTTCCATCCAACCTGACCTGGAACATTTCCAGGAATGGGGCTTCTGCCACCTATCTGGACAACCTGGGCCAGTGTTTTGCCACCCTCAGTATAAACAATTTCTTCCTTAGATCTCATCTGAATCTCCCCTCTTTCAGTTTAAAACCATCATCCCCTGTCCTGTCACAACAGGCCTTGCTACAGTCTTTCTTACAAGCCCCTTTAAATACTGAAATGTTACAATAAGCTCTCCCTAGAGCCTTCTCTTCTCTGTGCTGAACAACTCCGACTCTCTCGGCCTGTCCTCACAGCAGCAGAGATTCTTCAGGACTGTTATCATTTTTGTGGCCTTATGTGGACCTGCTCCAACAGGTCCATATCCTTTATGTAAAGACTCCACAGCTGGACACAGTACTGTTGGTGAGGTCTCACCAGAGTGAAGCAGAGGGACAGAATCCCCTCCTTGAATCTGCTGGCCATGCTTCTTTTAATGTAGCCCAGGATGCAATTTGCTTTCTGGGCTGCAAGCCACATTGTTGGCTCATATTCAGTTTTTTATCCATCAGTACCCCCTAAGTCCTTCTACTTAGGACTGCTCTCCATCCCATCATCCCCCAACCTGTATTGATACTGGAGATTGCCCCAGCCCAGGTGCAGGAACTTCCACTTGGCTTTGTTAAATCTCCCGAGGTTCACAGAGACACACTTCTCACACCTGTCCAGGTCAGATTACACTGATCTCTAGTAAGTACATGGTTTCTGGTCACCTCCAAGTGGGTGCAAACTGATCTCTCATCTGACCACAAAATTTGCACTCTCAAAAATCCTCCTAAACTCAGTGCAAAAAGCAGCAGCTTTTAGGAAAAAGACAATTTTGTGTTCTCTGAAGATTCAAAGATTCTTTAAAGCAAATCACTTTTGTCTTTCTTCTTACTCCCTGTTTTGTCAGCTTAGTGGGAGAAATGGTGCCAACAATTATCACTGTAAAAGGGTCATGTTTTGCCATGAGGTAAATGAACACATCTAGTTCAGCAGTGGCTATCTACAAACACTTAATGACAGAATTTGGCTCTGGATTCAGAAATATTTTCCATCCAGTAAATGTCTTCAAAGATAGTCAAACACATTGTTTTCAGTATTCCCCCCACAAGTAACTTGACTACATTTCATAACAGGGATTTGTTTCCTTACCCTTGTAACCCAGTGAGGCTGTTTCTGCCCATCTGTTTCTTGTCAACACCAAAGTTGGGCAAGTGCCACTTCTCATAATTGCTTTTTTTTCTCTATGTTTTTCTAAACATGGCTTGGCAAAGCTATTGTAGTTTTGAGATTTGTCATCCTTTCAGGAGGAGAACTTGATGAGGAATGATTAAAGTGTAACGCTTTTCTTTCTTTTGCTGTTTGATATCAAATGGATTTTAAGATTTCATGGCTTCGCAGGCTGTAAGACTGATAAAAAACTCCAAACAAACTCTTTCCTATGTTTATTTTTTTTTAAATGAGAAAAAGAAATAAAAGGCAGCGAGAAACACCTTTAAATACTTTTTCTTATTCCTGTTCTGAATGCTTATCTCAGAATGATAATGCCAGACCTCAGACCACTTCCCAGAGGTGGCACAAATACTGGGAGAAAATGAAGCAAAAATACCCAGTCGTGTTACAATCCCAGTGTGAGAGCTTTGACCTGGCTTTAGCTCAAAGTCTGCCAAAAACTGGCTATTTCCACTGCTGTATCAGGTCATGCACAGTAGTGTGGAAGCAACAAGGACAGTGCTTTTTCCTTTCCTGAGATGCCAAAATGCAGTGCTAGGTAGCGGTGCAGCACGGAGATATTTAACCAGGATAATTTGAATTCAACAGCCTTGACTTCTCACTGAGGTTCAGCTGCACCTCTGCAAAAGGTTTAAAGTGCTGTGTAAGTGCCTTCCTAGGGATTAGCCCTAATGCCTTGTGACTACTGATATTTTTTTTTTCCATTAGAAGGTGATATTTAATAGCTTGCCTTTGCGCTTCCAGGATAGACCAATCCATGGTTCAAAGATGGTTTAAGTGGAAGGAATAAGTGTTCTGCCAAATACTCTGCTCCTTTAAAACACCATGATAAGGTTCTACTAAACGTAAAATCTACAGAGTTCCCTCATGGCAAAGTTAATAATCCCTCTCCTCTCTAGTCTTTGATAAAGTGAAGCACTTGGCTGTTGTGACAGTCTAGTTCATAGAATCATAGAATGGTAAGGTTGGAAGGAGACCTCAAGGATCACCTAGTTCTAACCCCCTGCCATAGGCAGGGACACCTCCCACTAGCACAGCTTACTCAAGGCCTCGTCCAACCTGGCCTTGAACACCTCCAGGGAGGGAGCAGCCACAACCTCCCTGGGCAACCTGTTCCAGTACCTCACCACCATCACTGTAAAGAACTTCCTCCTAACATCTAAGCTAAATCTTCCCTCTGCCACTTTAAACCCATTGCCCCTTGTCCTGTCATTGGAAGATCTTATACATAGTCCCTCCCCAGCCTTCCTGTAGGCCCCCTTCAGATACTGGAAGGCTACTCTAAGGTCTCCTGGAAGCCTTCTCTTCTGCAGGCTGAAGAGCCCCAGCTCTNATCCTTGCATACCTGGCTTAATACTTGGGACAACTCCTGGCTCTAGGCTATCTCTGGTTGGAGACACAAGTCAGAACCATAGTTGTTTTCAGGTTAATGCTTTTATCTTAGAAGATTTCCACTTTATTCCAAAGGAAGCTGAAGTTCTGGAGTATGAGGTATCTGAAAATCACTGGATCATGAGGCCTAAAGCTGTGCTTATTTTTAGGCTTCGTTGATTTGTTGATTCAGGTCACCATCTGCTTCCAGGAGCCCCAGTGCACATCCCCATAAGGCCATAGGGATCATAAAATTGTGCACCTGAAACAGAGCCAGTTTGCACTGAACCCCACTTCAGAGGTGTACTTTCTGTTAGCAAGTTTAAGGGCAAGCAAATCCCTCCTGTCCTGCTTTCTTTTATTGAACTGAAGCTTTCAGAAAAGAGAAATTATGTTTGACCAATCTCATAGTCTTCTGTGACAGTGTGACTAGCTGGGTAGATGAGGGAACAGCAATGGGTGCTGTCTGCTTCAGCTTCTGCAAGCTGTTTGATGCTCTCTCCCACAACATCCTCATAGGGAAGCTTAGTAGTGTGGGTCAGATGAGTGGGAAGTGAGGTGGATTGAGAACTACCTGAACAACCTAGGTCAGAGGGTTGTGCTCAGTGGTGCATCTGAAGTCCTGGGTCCAGTTCTGGGCTCCCCAGTTCAAGAGGGACAGGAAGCTACTAAAAGTAGATCATCAGAGTCTGCAAAGATGCTGAGGGGACTGGAGCATCTCTCTAAGGAGAAGATGCTGAGAATCCTCGGGCTGCTTAGCCTGGAAAAGAGAAGACTGAGAGGGGATCTTCTCAATGCTCATCAGTATCTAAAAGGGGGGAGGGTCCACTCAGGAAGATGGGGCCAGGCTCTTTTCAGTGATGCTCAGTGACAGCACAAGGGATAACAGGCACAAACTGACAAACTGGAGCCCAGGAGGTTCCATCTGAGCATAAGTGCCAGAGCACTGGAGGAGGCAGCCCGGAGACTTAGAGGCTCTTTCTCTGGAGAAATTCCACACCCACCTGGACATGATCCTGGGCAACCTGCTCTGGCCCTGCTTCTGTTGTTTAATGTCTGATTAAAGGAAAAAAAAAAAAAAAAAAGATAAAAAGATCCACAGTGAATCTGTTTGACCTTTTTTTCCCCGTCTCTTGTCTTTTTTGTTTGTTTGTTTTTAACCTTGAACAGTTGTGGGTTTAATACCTGGCAGTCTCTGTATAAGTAGTAGCTGTTCTTTTCTCCTGTCTTTATTTATTTCAAGATTAGTCATATTTCTGCTTTACTGTACTTAGAAGGGATGCAAGAGAAAAGTTCCTCACTCTTGAGCTGGAGAGTTTCCATTCTTTAAACAGATTGTGGAATTCTAGAAGTAACTGTCTCAGAGATGAGCATTGCCAGAGTGTCTCAAGGAGTTCTCAACTCCCTTGGAGAAAAAAAGAGAAAATCAGATTGCTCCCAAATTGTGTAATATGTTGGTTTTAAAGAGCTCTTTCCTTAAAAATATGAGCCTGCACTTACATTCATAGAACTGTTTTTCTTGAAAAAGACCTTTAGGATCATCAAATCCAACCATTAACTCAGCACTGCCATGTCACCACTGCACCATGTCCCTCAGCACATCTCCACATCTTTAAAACCCCTCCAGGGATGGTGACATTAGTTAACTAAAGAGAGATGAAGAGAGATGTTTCTGCCTTTTTCTCTTCTCTCCTTTTCTTCATGCTGCCCTTTCCCAAGGTTCTCCATTGACTTGGTGGTTCCTTTCTCTTCTGTGTCAACAGTGCATGACAGCCCAAGGCAACATCTTAGCCTAAGATTTATAGTCAGGTGTCACAATTTGCTGTTATGGATTTAGGGTTATCTCAAATCTTTAACATAAAAACCTAAACATGGAGCAAGTGAAGGACATTTCTTGTCAATGCCTTCTTACCAAGCCCTATGCTATAGCAGAGAAGTTACTGTTGAAACACTGAAGTGGTTCTTCTGGCACAGGAGCTGTATATTGTGATTAGCAAATGGCATGTGTGGCCTCCACTCTAGCAAGCAGTGGTGAAGCCCTCTTTCATCTTGTTTCTGGCTTCTTTTCTGAGTTCAAGCAAACAATACCACAAGCTAAAATGAATTAAGGTACTGGAGATGGAGAAAGAGTTTGGAGATGGACTGAAGCTGAAGATTTCACTAGCCAGACCACCATGACCTCAGGTCTCTTTGGTATCTGATTGTTCAGTGATTTGTCTTTGACTGTGTAGAAGAAAACTTTGTACACCATGAATCTGTACTTGTAGCTGCTTATGTCTTAAAATTCAGGAGTTTTTGATGGTTATGATTTTTACTCCTTCAGAGTTATGTCATGCAATAAAACAGCAATTCCCTGTCCTTTTGTGACAGAGGTTTTCTTGTGATTCCAAAATTTGAAATACAAGTCGTAGTGTTTACTAGCTGGAAAGTGTTTAATCCTTTTTTTTCTCTCAT
The DNA here is from genome assembly GCA_013399055.1 of Ramphastos sulfuratus. NCBI lineage: Eukaryota > Metazoa > Chordata > Aves > Piciformes > Ramphastidae > Ramphastos > Ramphastos sulfuratus. The sequence continues at coordinate 47,750 of WBNM01041426.1, forward strand.
CCCTGCAGGCTGTCCCACGGATCATGGTTCAGTCTGCCAGTACTGATGCCAGTGCCGCAAAAATAAAACAGGTGAGCGCATCCCATGAATCATATGAAGTTCAATAAAGCCAAGTGTAAGGTCCTTCACCTTGGCTGGGGCAATCCTAGATATCAGTACAGGCCAGAGCCTGATGAAATTGAGAGCAGCCCTGCAGAAGGGGATTTGGGGGTGTTGGTGGATGAGACACTGGACATGAGCCCACAGTGTGCACTTGGCAGCCCAGAAGGTAAATGGCATCCTGGGCTGCATCAAAAGAAGCATGGCCAGCAGACCCAGAAAGGTGATTCTGCCCCTTTGCTCTGGTGAGACCTCACCTAGATCACTGCATCCAGCTGTGCAGCCCTCAGCACAGGAAGCACATGGACCTGATGGGGGAGTGAGTCCAAAGGAAACCCATGAAAATGATCAGGGGCTGGAACACCACGAGCCTGGAGAAGAGAAGCCTCTGGGGAGACCTAATAACCACCTTTTAGTACCTGAAGGGGGCCTACAAGAAGGCTGGAGTGGGACTGTTTACAAAGGCCTGCAGTGATAGCATGAGGAGTAATAGTTTTGAATTAGAGAAGATGTTAGGAACCATTTGTTTACCATGAGGGTGGTGGAACACTGGAAGAGGATGCCTGGGGAGGCAACCCTCCAGTTGAGGCCCCATTTTGAGATATTCAAGTTGAGGCTCAACAAGGCTCTGAGCAAGCTGATCTAGCAGAAAATGCCGCTACGGAGGTCCATTCCAACCCAAACCATTTTATAATTCTATGATCCCAGGAGGGTATGGAACAATTTACATATTCCCCTGCCTGAAAACAAGAGGTGGCAAAAGCAGCTGCTGAGTTAGCTACTTAAAACCTGTTGCGCTTCTGCTGTCACTTCACTGGGAGATGATGAAATGCAGTGTGTGTTGCTGTGTCTTCTCAGGTTCTGGCAAAATTTCCCCTTGTATTACTAGTTAAACTTTCATATTTGAAAGCCTGCTTAATCAAATGATTGCATTAGCAGTTAACCAGCTAAAATGTAGCTGGTTTGCTGCTTTAAAAAGCAAATTGCTTCCTATAAACAGAACGTGTGTGTTAGTCCGAGTGTTGAGCTTAATTCTTAATTTTACATTTCAAGCCAATTCATGATATTGGTGTGAAAAAAAGGGTTCTTGCTAAGCTGGAGAGAAAATAGGCCCAGTGATCTCTCACAGCTCAGCAGAACTTCAGTCCTCTGAATAGCAAATCGGCTTTCTCCCACTGTGCTTTTATTGTCTTAGAGAATGTGTGTTATCTGAACACTTAAAAGGGAAAGCCCAAAGAAAGAGCAGAACTCCGGAGTCCACGTGCCAGCCTTTCCACAGAGAAGCTAAAAATACAGCTTTAATCCTCAGGAATATCTCAAAAAACCCTTCTCTGTATTACATTTCACTTAGCAATAGTTTTGCTTCTGAAATTCCTGTAATTCAATCAAATCCCTCTTTCTTCAGATGCTGCTCTGGTAAGTTTGTAGTGGAAAAGGCACTTCAAAATGAAGTGAAAATCCTGTAGCTTGGGACACCTAACCACTAGATGGGATAAAGCACAAAAAGTTGAAGAGCAAACAATGATGTACACCTGAGAGTTAACACAAAATAAGTGCAAATCTGCCATCCTCCAACCACTTCGGGGGTCCCTCCCCCCACCCCACCCCACCCCTTTCATATTAGCAGCCTCCTCTTTCCCAAAGAGATTTAGAGACATCCTAATCTTTTAGAGTACATGTGCTGGCAAAAGATATTGATCTATCAGATTTAGTAAACTTTACAGCCAAGTAATACATCACTAAAATGGGCTGTTAATCTCATGAAGTGCAGTTAATTTCATACCCTGAAAGTCTGTGATGCTGGCGGCATTGAGGTGGGAATGGCATTTGGAAACGGGGACATAAGTGACAGTTTAGTTGGAGAGGGCTGATTTATCAATCCTGAGAGTTAGGCCAAATAACTGAGAGAGACTTATAGATCATGGCTCTTTCACATTCCTTATAAATCCTGCTATTCAAACAGCAAATGACCATTCCTGTAATATAAATAATTTTTCAGTAAATATTGGGAAACGTATTTCTTTCAGTTGACACTTTTCTTATTAATGGAAGAAATGAGCTGACAATCCTTACCCAGGGTGGCAAAGCTGACTTCAGATCAGCTTGCATCTCTTGGAGATTGCAGCTACACGGGGATTTAGATAAGCTCAAAGGCCTTAGTACTTCCCAGAGGCTTTGTAGCTGTTCTTTTAGCCCAGATATTTTGAATAACAGAGCTCTGTGGTCCTCTTCTATTTCAGATTAACCAAGAAGAAGTAGGGAAACAGCCATTTGAAACTGCAGTGCAGACATCTGAGGCAGACAAGAGTCTGGAAAAGACACCCAAAGTGCCTTTGCAGCAGCCCACAGGAGACACCCAGGTGCAGGACTCTCAGGAAGGACCTCCGAGTCCTCTGAGTGAAGCCTCCAGTGGGTACTTTTCCCACAGTGTTTCAACAGCCACCCTCTCTGAAGCCCTTGCAGCAGGAAGTGATGCTGTGGCTCAACCAGGAGGTCAAATGCCTGCAGTGAGTGACTTCCCAGCTCCTGCTGTGGCTCAGATCTCTTCTTCTGATGTACCAGGGCACTCAGAAAGTCCTTCAGAAAGCTGTCTCGGTACTAAGAGAGAGAGTCTACCTGCCTTCAGCCTTCAAAGTGCTCATGCAAGACCTAAAGAGAGCACTGAAGTGAATGGAAATGATGCTTTGAAATCAAAATCTTGCACATCTCCTGTGACTCAAAGTGAGCAGGCAAATGATGCCTCTGTAGCCACGGATGCAAGAACCTTTCTTTCTACCTCCACTCCAAAGAAGGAGTTGTCACCCAAACAATCAATGGAATCATCAGAACAAGACAGGAAAAAAGAAATGGCTTCTGGGGCTTCAGAACTGGGGTTTCCCAAACCACAGGTTCACCTTGACCAGTTGTCCCAGCTTGGTGTTGCAGCCTCCCCCTTCAAGATCCAGAAAGTCAAGACATCAGAGCTGAAGTCCTTCACAAGCATGCTGGGGACAGATACCACCTGCTCACTACACACAGAAGAGCAACAAGAAGGAGGAAAGAGCACGTCCACTGCCCATGGACTGAACCATAATGGATCAGAGATGGCAGAAGAAAAACTGGAAGTGACTTCTGACTCTGAAGATGCCAATGAAATTCCTGAGTGGCTGAAAGAGGGAGAATATGTCACAGTTGGCACAAATAAGACAGGCATTGTTAGATACATTGGACCCACAGACTTTCAAGAGGGAACATGGGTTGGTGTCGAACTGGATTTACCTTCAGGTAAAATATGATCTGAAGCAGATGGCATGTCAGAGTTCAGTGTTGATTTTAATGCTGCTCTTTGATGAGGGAGGTTGGTAATTAGCCATTACTGGTACATTTTGAGAAGGGACATGTGCTAATCTTGTCCCAGCCTGCCTTTGTAAACTTAAGGCTTCCTGATCTCTGACTGAATTTTGTCCCTTCACACTTATTTCATTGGCTTCTTACAACGGAAGTAGGAACGCACAGCAGTGTGCCCAGGTGGCCAAGAAGGGTACAAGGTTTTTGATCTGTTGAGGGATCAACTGCTGATGTTACTGTTTTTGGGTTTTTCCTCCCTTTCTGTTTCCACAAAGAGCAAGCCCCTGATATGTTGGAGCATAACTGGGCTCTAGCACATCTAGAGCTTCACTTGGGAAACAGGGCCACAAACTTGTATCTGCAGACATACTAGAAACAGAGGTAGAAGTCCAAGTCCTTGGCCGGGTGAGGGCCAATTACTATATTGGACCCAATGTGGTAATCATAGTAGAGAGAAGGAAACAATCATGAAACAAGAGGAGTGACCTTAAGTCATTTAACGAGCTGCTGGATCTGCTTGTATTACTGTTACAGAGGGGAGCAGTCTCTGTCCCAGTACCCAGAGCTGTGGTCATGAGAATTAGAAATTATCTAAAGGGTGAAATGCGACCAGAAAGTTGGGGGTAGGGATTCAGCCCCTCTAATCCTGTCTGGTGAGACAGCATCAGTGTAAAGAAATTATTCTTTCTGTTCTGTGGAGGTTTTATGACATGGGCACAGTAACTCATCCTAACTTCAGACTCTCATCATCTCAGAAAACCAAAAGCTTTTCGAAATGCCTTTTTTCCCCTTCTTTCCTGATAGTTTGCTAACGTGTCTATAGCTGAACTGACTACTGAACACTTCTGGTGAAACTGAAGTCTTCCCCTGAATAACGTGGGGAGTAAGTAAGGTGGAGAGTCCCATCGAGAGTAACAGTCTCCATGCTGGTGTTTAGCAGTAAATCACACTGTTGTCACTGGAGCACAAGCCTGCAGCTAGGAGCCACCTTCAATGAAGTCCAACCTCCTGCTGTCGCAGGCAGCTGCTTCCTCTAATCTTACAATTTTACCAAGTTTAGACTTAAAACCAGTCAATATGTTTTTATTTTCTGACCTAGACAGGCTGGAAAGTTGGGCAGAGGGGAACCTCATGAAGTTCAACAAGGGCAAGTGTAGGGTCCTGTCTCTGGGGAGGAATAACCCCCTGCACCAGAACAGGTTAGGAGCTGATCTGCTAGAAAGCAGGTCCACAGAGAAGGGCCTGGGAGTGCTGGTGGACAAGTTCTCCATCAGCCAGCAATGTGCCCTTGTGTCGGAAAGGACAATGGCCTCCTGGGGTGTATTAAGAATGAGGCCATCAGGATGAGGGAGGTTGTCCTTCCTCTCTATTCTGCCCTAGTGAGGGTGGATCTGGAGTCCTGGGTACAGCTCTGGGCTCCCCAGTTCAAGAGAGACGGAACTGTGCTGGAAAGAGCCCAGCAGAGTCTGCAGAGGTGCCGAGGGGACTGAAGCATCTCTCTGATGAGAAGATGCTGAGATCTGGGACTGTTTAGCCTGGAGAAGAGCAGACCAAGAGGGGATCCTCTTAGTGTTTATCAGTATTTAAAGGGTGAGGGTCAAGAATGGGGCCAGACTCTGACCTGCTTTTAGCTGGGGGGTTGATCTCTAGAGGTCCCTTTGAACTCTTACGATTCTGTGATTCACTTCTGTGGGAATACTACTCCCATTTCTCCTCTGGGAGCTGGGAGAGTTTTCTTTATATCGAGTATTGATCTTCAGATTTGTTTGCTCTTGTACCAGCAGCTTTGTCTTCCCATGCCTGTAGTGCTGCCTCCTCCCTGTTGTTTCCTTCATAATCTATTTTGAGGCACCAGTCATCTTCCCTCTCAGCTTCTTCTTCTTGCGGTGTCCTCCTGGCAGCGCTGCGGGGACACACGGGGAGTGACGTTGTGTCTGTGCTCTCTCCCCTCCCGCCGCAGGTAAGAACGACGGCTCGATCGGCGGCAGGCACTACTTCCGCTGCAACCCCGGTTACGGGCTGCTGGTCAAACCGGGCAGGGTTAAGAAGGCCACGGGAGCGGCGAGGCGGCGCAGCACCGGCCTCAGGCTGCAAGGAGGAGCTGCTGCTGCCGACAGCAGGAAGGGTGGCAGCTTCTCCGGTTCGGCCTCCAACCTGGCTTCCCTCACAGCCCTGGCCAAATCAGAAGGAGGCTCCGCGCTGCGAGCAGAGAGGAGCCAGAAGAACGCAGAGAACAGGAAGTCCTGGGCGAGCTGAGCCCTTCCCGCCGCGGCGCCTCAGCAAGCCGAACCGACCACCGCAGCTCCTGGTTTGTGGCAAACACTAATGAAGGCTTCTTCCTCTCCGCTCGGGGTGATTGACACGTTAATTCTTTGCCTTGTCATGGTGCTGGATCTAGGTCCTTCGTTTCCTGTTACAAATTGTGACGCTTCAGGGTGTGACTGATGGCCCCCGGTGAAAGCTCCTGGTGGTGGGTGGGTGTAAGCTTTTGGAAGAAAGGAAGAGCCTCAAAAGTTGGTTCGAATCGTGGCTCGGCTTTCCAGTGGCTATGGAGTCCTCCCCAGGCAGTGACGATTCTCCCGATGTGACTGTCGATTTTAAAGAAAAACCTCCCCAAAATAACAGTTCCCTCCTGATGTCCTAAGGGCTGTGTCCATAGCACGTAAATGCATGGTGAGAGGGCAAGGTTGGAGTCCAGACAGGCAGAGTAGGGAAGCTCAAACTTCATTTGGAAATAAAGACACCCCCCAAAACCCCTTTATTTCAGAAAGCTGCAGCTTTTTGGTTTGTAAGCTGGAAGCAGGGCCTACTGTGATTACTGCCCTGTTGTGCCTCTCTCCTGTCATCAGCACAGCCTTTCCAGATGATCTGGTGGGAATGGGAGAAGGTCCATAACCTGCTCTCTCATGGTTTTGATCCCTTCTATTTAGGAAAGAGGAGAGCTGAGCAAATTTTCTGTCTAAGCTATCTAACGTGCGCTCTCACCATGACAGGATCCCCTCTCTGACTTGCCCCACAGTGCCAGGACCTTCTTCTGCTTGGTTCTGCCCTGTGGGCCAAGAGGATTTTTACAGAGGTGTGAGCACTTGAGCGCTTCCGTGTTCCCAGCCAGCCTTTGGACACTGGGAAGCAGAGTGTCACTGTCTTTGTCACAGGATTACTGCAGCCTATTTATTTTTATTTATTGTGTTAAACTATGAAGTGTCTGCGCTCTACAATCATCCACTGCCTGACCTTCCACAGAGGAGCTCTACTAGCACCACGCCGAGTGCTGATCCAAAGAGGAGGTTCCTCCCTCACCAGCTCAGCCATCCCAGCAGCACAGCGAAGCAAAACCTGGGTGAACAGCTGAAAAGTCCTCTCCAAAACTGATTTCTCTCCTCAAAGTGGGAGCTTTGGGGTGGCTTTTTAAAACACTTGATTTTATGTTTGGTAACTTGCTAGTTTTTAACTGCCTGTGGCCCAGGCTCTGTGCTCCTGTCCGTGCATTGTGTCTACGTGTGTGCACATATCAGTGTATGCAGGCTCATTTTCTAACAGATGGAGAAAGGCCACAGAGTTTTATATCCTGAGCTCTTTATATCTTGTGTAGTCATCACAGGGGGACTGGACAGCTTGAGCAATAGACGTTTTATCTACGTGGAGACTATTTAGGATGCTAAATTAATGATTAGACTTTAATATGTGTCTAGTTGGTGCCCGTGCTGCACGTGGGTAACTTAAGTGCCTTAACCATCTGGTTCAGAGGTCCAAGGGAAAGATAGAGTCATCAGAGGAGCTAGGGAAGCTCAGCAAAGGAGATAATTATGCTGATTTACTGTAATTAATATCATTTATGCAGAAGGAATAAAATTAGAATAGAAACTAATCTGTAGCAGAAGTAAGTGGGATGGGTTACAATGCAGCATGCATAGTACTGCCGGGGATTCATCTATCCTCTCAGCTTTCTGTAATGAGTGTTTCCTAAATTTTCCTACAGAAATCCTAATGTAAAATGTACAAAGAAGCCTTCAACCATATTTGTAGTGTACAGGTCTTCCTCCTTTTCCTTTGCACGGAGCTCCTGTCCATCCAAGCCAAGATGATGGGAGAAATTCAGCAATAAAGATTTAAGACACTGAAATCCCAGGGTTTTAAGACCCTAACTGTTTCTCTAGACCTGATTTATGCAACAAAGTCAACATTTCGTAGTGGGCTATGACGAGTTGTGATGATGACAGACCACTGTCTGCTGCTTCCTACCATGCCCCTTCTACTGTCTTTTGAGGTTTCTAAACTCCATCTATGCCATTTTTCTATTGCACTTTGTTCTGACATGCTGCAGAAGTCTGACTGGTGTGAAGCAGCCCCCAAACCCATAGTTGTGGTTTTTAGTCTCAGCATTTCATTGACTGAGTTTAGGGAGGTCTTTAAAACTCCTTGGTGTTCGCTAGGTGGAGATACCTTTTGGGGAGGTATGAAGGGAAGAACCTGTCCAAGTCCTTTGGAAGCCTTGTTTCTTGCACCAGTGTCTCTGGAGTTCAGCAGGACCAATGTGAAGGTATCAAAGTCACAGGAGTGAAAGGGTCAGGCAGGGGGCAGTTGGGTTAATAGTTCACTATCGATGCTGCCCACTCTAAATCCTCAGGCCGTTTTGGTACTTCAGCTCCAACTGCATGAAGATGAGTTTCAGTGTTTGCACATCTGGGGCACGTGGTTGGAGGCTGCAGCTGACTGATTCAGAGTGGTTTTCCTCTTCCACCTGCCCTCAGGCCTGTTCTAGAACCATGCTGTGTAGATTTAGAGGGGTCCGAGACACACTTTGAGCAGAACATTCTTGCTGCCTCCTTCCTCTAGGATAACTTGTCCTGGAAGCAAACTAATATGGATATAGTAAATTAATATAGCAAACTAATGTGTTTAGAAACATCCATGAATGACTAGCATGATGACATGGCTCTGTTAACAGAGCACCTGGCTAACTTTGGTGGGAGGAGAATGTTACTCTCAGGTTTTACTGTCTTTTTCAGTTTTTTGGAATTAAACCTCTCCTCAACTCCCCTCCCATGACATCTGCTCCAAAAATGATACCTTGACCAAATCACCCCAGTGCAGTGCAAGCTCAAGAAAGCCAAACAAATAAATTGGGCCATGAGGACTTTCTTAGAGGACTTCTCTGACTCCCTTCCACTCACCTCAGCTTTCTTGGGCACATGAGGCTTCTTCTGAAGGTATTTTCCAAGATTTTGGCACAGGGGGTGCACATCCCTCTACTCAAAGCCATCTGTTACGCTGAACCAGCTAAGCCAACTAAACAGAAAACAGATTAACACCACAGTGAAGGTTAGAGATGGATTCAGGTTTTACTGAGAACATGAAACAAACCTTAATGCTCAGCATGGAGGAGGAGGTGCTTTTAACTGGCACTGCCCCGTGGCTGGGGCTGCCATCTTAATACCTATGCATATATTCCAAGAGTTTCATGCACTTTATACAGAGAAGAAGATGATTTAATGCAGGACCTGTGACTTGTAGTGAGTGTCTCATCCCTTGTGTCTGCTGGATGGGGCAAGCTCGGTTTCTGTATCGCCAGGCTGAGGAGGGGTCTTGGACTCTGGGTATGAAAACATGTGTTGTGTCTGAGAAGTACAGACTGGACCTGAGTCTGCAAGTCTCCAGACCTTGATGTGGCACAGGGTTCTGAAGGATGGTGTGGTTTGCTCCAAGACACCCAAGCGGATGCCACTTCTTCTCAGAGGGACATTTTGGGCTTTTCTCAAACCAAACCAAACCTTTCTCCTGTGCTATGTTCAGCCTTTGAAGTGTTTTGATCTCTCTGTCCAAAGTAATACCTTTATGCTTTGAGGACCTTGCCTCTGTGCTGTTTAATGATGTAGTTTAGTTGAGGAAAACTGAGGATAGAAACAAGTTCTGTGTGGTGACACTGCCCCAGTTGTCAGTGGTTGAGTTGGAAGCTCCCCACCGCTGATGTTCAACGTCCCTTTGCTCTCTTAGGAGCTAAGAAGCCTTCCCCATTCCTCTCTCTCATGTAAACCTGCGTGAAATGAGCTGGGTGTTTGTATGGCAACAGAGCTGTGGCAGTCTTTGCTGTGTTGATGCTTGTGTTGTCCTTAACGCTGGTACTGCCAGTTCTTTGCACGAGAAGTTCCATTTTCGCAGTGCCTTATCCCTGGGTCAGCGACTGGCGCAGCCGGGGGCTGGATTTCACACCGGCCCCGAGGCTGCGCAGCTGTTAGGAGAGGAAGATTGCGATGAGTCAAGGTGCAGCCTGGTCACAGTACAGAACAGGCTTGAGCTGGGGTCACAAATAAGTGTCTTGTTCCTAAATCTCCTTTATCCAGCTTTGCTTTGGTTTCTGGGCTCTCCACCCTCCTCCTAAACCACTGTGATGTTCCCACCCCCCCCCAAAAGTGGCTCAGCTGCTGCTGTCGGCTGTGAGCCAGGGGTTCAGCCGGCGGCAGAGCCTTCTGGCACAGCCTTGTCCTGGCAGTGGAGAGAGCGGGGACGTGGGTTGGGGCTCCTCAAAGGCAGCGAGATCAGGAGTGCCTGGCGCAGAGCGGGAGGGATGCGTGGAAGCATTTCTCCCTCAGCGGGAGCAGTGCTTTTGTTGGGCAGGAGCAGGCAGCTGCTCTCCCTCTCGCTTTCCTCTGCCAAACCGATTTCGCAGCAGATCCGGGAGCCGCGCTGCGAGCAGTACCCAGCAGGGTGTGAATCGGAGCGCTCCCGCCTCGCTTGCTGTCTTAGCTCTGTTCCTCCCCGGGCGTGCTCATGGAGCTCACCTACGTTTGGCTTTATCCCCACCGCTCTGCCGTCCAGCGCGGCCCGGGAGAGCCTTTCGCAGCTCGCCTGTCTGTTGATTTCTGTAAATGTAGTGGGTCTGTATATAACGAGTGGCTGTTGCCGCTGTGGTGTTGCGTGTCGTATCGGTGTACTCTAAACGAGCTGAAATCCAAAGATACTTTGTAATGAGCTGTAAAGTTTTTAATTATTTCTGTACAGTACTAAATTACTGTAATATTGTATTATACATGCCATGCAGCCTGCAGGACCTAAATAAACATCTTCTTTAGAGCCAAAAAGTCTGTGCTTCATTAATCCAGTTCCTATCATAAAAATGTTTAGATACATTTACAGCCCTAAGTCAGAGTAACATCATCCCTTGAGAGTGCTGAGACCTATTTCAGACAAGACTTTACCCTGTTGACTGTAATTTAGGAACCTTCCTGTTGATGAGTGGAAACCCACAGATTTACCTTCCTCCCACACTCCAACATCCTTGCTTGGATCAGCAGTAGTGAGGTCAGCAGGACTACAGCAGTGAGCATCTGCCTGTACTGGGCACTGATGAGGCCACACCTCAAATACTGGGTTTGGTTTTGGAATCATAGGATTGTTTCAGTTGGAAAGACCTTCAAGATCATTGAATCGTTATCTAACAACCAAATCTAGTGCTAAACCATGTCCCTTATCTTTTAGACACGTCCAGGGATGGTGATTCAACCACCTCCTAGAGAAGCCTGTTCCAGTGCCTGTGGACTCCTTCAGTGAAGAATTTTCTTCTAAAATCCAATCTCCCTTGCTGCAACTTGAGGCCATTTCCTCTCATTCTATCACTTGCTACAGAATCACCTGGGAGAAGAGACAGACACACACCTCACTGCAACCTCCTTTCAGGCAGCTGTAGAGAGTGAGAGGGTTGTCAAGCTTTGAACAGCCTTCCCAGGGCAGTGCTGGAGTCCCCACCCTTGGAGTGGGATAGAAAAGCTGTGTAAATGCAGGGCTGAGGAACATGGTTTAGTGGTGACTTGGCAGCTGGCACCTGGCTGGGTTAGTGGTTGGACTTGATCTTTGGGCCCCTCAGTTTAAGAAAGACGTTGAGATGCTGGAATGTGTCCAGAGAGTGGCACCATGGCTGGTGAGGGGGCTGGAGCACAGCCCTGTGAGGAGTGACTGGGGGAGCTGGGGTTCTTTAGCCTGGAGAAGAGGAGGCTCAAGGGGGACCTTATTCCTCTCTACAGCTACCTGAAAGGAGGTTGTGGCCAGGTGAGGGTTGATCTCTTCTCCCAGGCACCCAGTGACAGAATAAGAGGGGACAGCCTCAAGCTGCACCAGGGCAGGTTTAGGCTGGATGTTAGGAAGAAGTCCTTCACAGCAAGAGTGTTTGGCATTGGAATGGGCTGCCCGGGGAGGTGGTGGAGTCACCATCCCTGAAAGTGTTTAAAAAGAGACTGAATGTGGCTCTTGGTGCCATGGTTTAATTGATAAGATGGTGTTAGGTGATAGGTTGGACTTGATGATCTTGAAGGTCTTTTCCAATCTGATTGACTAAGTGATTCTGTGTTTTCCAACCAAAATGATTTTATAAAGGTGCAGGTAGTGAGGTTGGTGCTGTGAGGAACTCTACCTGCCAAAAAAAAGACCTCGAGCCAGTGAGAAACTTGACACACCCAAGCAAAGTTCCCGGGCAGCAAGGTGTCCTTGAAACTCCCTCCCTAGCTCCTATTATTTTCTTACTGTTGGCAGCACTTTTCTCCATAATGTGGCTCATGTTGGCAACAACTTGGCAGGGTTTGACTTGGATTCTTTTGGGTGGTTTTAAGTTTATTATGTTTGGGCCCTTTTTTTTAAGCAACAAACGCTGTGTTGATTCCACAATCCCTGCTGAAAGTCATTTAGCAAAGGATATTTTTATCGGTGTTGTCTTGCAATCAGCGCACGAAAATGCAGCTGCCTGCTTGGTTTGGGTTTGTTGTTTGTTGGTTTTTTTTTTTAAAGCCACTTCCCTTTAATGTTTTACCTTCTAAAAAAAAGGGGGGAAAAAAGAGCTCTTTGGCTGAAACTCAGGAAGGAGCCTTTTGAAGNCTGTGGACTCCTTCAGTGAAGAATTTTCTTCTAAAATCCAATCTCCCTTGCTGCAACTTGAGGCCATTTCCTCTCATTCTATCACTTGCTACAGAATCACCTGGGAGAAGAGACAGACACACACCTCACTGCAACCTCCTTTCAGGCAGCTGTAGAGAGTGAGAGGGTTGTCAAGCTTTGAACAGCCTTCCCAGGGCAGTGCTGGAGTCCCCACCCTTGGAGTGGGATAGAAAAGCTGTGTAAATGCAGGGCTGAGGAACATGGTTTAGTGGTGACTTGGCAGCTGGCACCTGTCTGGGTTAGTGGTTGGACTTGATCTTTGGGCCCCTCAGTTTAAGAAAGACGTTGAGATGCTGGAATGTGTCCAGAGAGTGGCACCATGGCTGGTGAGGGGGCTGGAGCACAGCCCTGTGAGGAGTGACTGGGGGAGCTGGGGTTCTTTAGCCTGGAGAAGAGGAGGCTCAAGGGGGACCTTATTCCTCTCTACAGCTACCTGAAAGGAGGTTGTGGCCAGGTGAGGGTTGATCTCTTCTCCCAGGCACCCAGTGACAGAATAAGAGGGGACAGCCTCAAGCTGCACCAGGGCAGGTTTAGGCTGGATGTTAGGAAGAAGTCCTTCACAGCAAGAGTGTTTGGCATTGGAATGGGCTGCCCGGGGAGGTGGTGGAGTCACCATCCCTGAAAGTGTTTAAAAAGAGACTGAATGTGGCTCTTGGTGCCATGGTTTAATTGATAAGATGGTGTTAGGTGATAGGTTGGACTTGATGATCTTGAAGGTCTTTTCCAATCTGATTGACTAAGTGATTCTGTGTTTTCCAACCAAAATGATTTTATAAAGGTGCAGGTAGTGAGGTTGGTGCTGTGAGGAACTCTACCTGCCAAAAAAAAGACCTCGAGCCAGTGAGAAACTTGACACACCCAAGCAAAGTTCCCGGGCAGCAAGGTGTCCTTGAAACTCCCTCCCTAGCTCCTATTATTTTCTTACTGTTGGCAGCACTTTTCTCCATAATGTGGCTCATGTTGGCAACAACTTGGCAGGGTTTGACTTGGATTCTTTTGGGTGGTTTTAAGTTTATTATGTTTGGGCCCTTTTTTTTAAGCAACAAACGCTGTGTTGATTCCACAATCCCTGCTGAAAGTCATTTAGCAAAGGATATTTTTATCGGTGTTGTCTTGCAATCAGCGCACGAAAATGCAGCTGCCTGCTTGGTTTGGGTTTGTTGTTTGTTGGTTTTTTTTTTTAAAGCCACTTCCCTTTAATGTTTTACCTTCTAAAAAAAAGGGGGGAAAAAAGAGCTCTTTGGCTGAAACTCAGGAAGGAGCCTTTTGAAGTGCAGTTACTTTGTTCAAACCTCGCTCTTCCCGGAAGGTGGTTGTAACACCTTCCCCGCGCCGCTGCCGTGCGCTGCTTTCTGTTCTTCAGCCAAAGCAGTTTTTAAAAGGCAACGATCAAAACAAGGAGGGGAAAAAAAATATATAATCAACCAACTAACAAACCCACAAAGACCTCTTTCCCCCCTGCTTTCCTTCAAATTAATGCCACTTTCCTTGTCCTCGAGCCCTTTGCTGCAACAGGCAAATGGTGAAGTCCAGTTTCAACTGGAAACTGGGAAGGAGGTGAGTGTGGGTATGGTGCTGGGGGGGGGTGGTCCACACACATGAGGTTTGTGCTTGAAGCAGGCTGAACCATGTGAGGAGGAGCTCTGCCATAAGCTGGGCAGATTGCCAAGAGGAATTTTGCTCACTGTTGTTAGGAGTGTTTGGTTTTGTGGGATTTGTTTGTTTGTTTAAGATGTGCCTTGCTTATCTGGTCTCCTTATCATATACTCATAGAACGCTAAGTTGGGAGGGATCTCAAGGATCAACTAGTCCAATCTTTCTTGGAAAAAGCAGAGTCTAGAGCAAATGGCCCAGCACCATGCCCAGCTCAATCTTAATAATGTCCTACATTGAGGACTCCACTACCTCCCTGGGGAGATTATTCCAAAGGCTGATTGGGCTAAGCACTAAATGGGCTGGAAGCAGAAGTTTTTGCAAAGTGCAGGCCTCTGCTGAGTTTCTTCTTTAAAAAAGTCTCCTAAAAGAGGTTTTCTGCATTTCTGTTTTTCACCTGTGAAGCAACAGAGAGGACTTTGTCCTTCATCCTCCAACCATGAAAGGCACAGGGACTGCTCTCCTCAGGAAGAGGCTCCTGTGTGCACCCAGCCATGCTGGGAAAGGCTCTGGCACCATCACTCCAGCCCTCTGCATGTGAGTCTTTTCACATGTCCCTCTCCTGTTCAAAAATAATCATTGAATTAGAGAATATTTTGGGTTGAAAGGGACCTTTAAAGGCCACACAGTCCAACCCTCTCGCACTCAGCAGTGACATTTTCAACTAGATCAGATTCTTCAGAACCTCATCCAACCTGACCTGAAATATTTCCAGGGATGGAGCATCTACCCCTTGAGCAACCTGGGCCAGCATCTCATCACTCTCAGCATAAACAGTTTCTTCCTTCTCTCTAGTCTGAATCTCTCCTTATAGTTTAAATTAAACATCTGCCCTTGTCCTGTCACAACAGGCCCTGCTAAAAAGGCTGTCCCAGTCTTTCTTACAGCTCTCAAATGAGCTAAGGGACTTGGCCTGTAATGGGCAGCAGCATTATCAGCTCCTCTGTAACAGCCAAACTGTTAGAAGGAAATGGAATGTGTTGGAGATTCACTTGTAAAGCAACAAAACCAAATGAGAAAAATGGTTCCAATGCCACCAGTTCTGGGGGCTTAGCCTTCAGTTCTAGCTGTTGAGCCCACACTATGATTTACAGCAAGGCCTTTCTTTTTTGTTGTTAGTGTTCTTTACTCTTCCCCTTGAAAAACCAGGAGGCAGGTGGATGCAGCAGTAATGACAGCCCCACATTCCCCACAGGTTTGCTCCCCCCTCCTCAGTGTGTTCAGGAGGAACACACACGGGCTAACATTCAACCCCCCCATGCCTCAGCTAACATGGCAACTGGTGAGTTTTAGCTAATTTTCTCCCTCGGTCATGTCTAAGAAAGCCACAAGCACCAGTCCGGAAGGTGCTTCCCTCCCTTAGCTGTATTATTAATCTGCAGCTCCAATGCATTAGGAGTTGGTGGTGTAAATCCCTAAAGCACTCTCACACCCTGGCTGTTCATAACTGATGAGTATCGCAGCTTGATGAAAAGCTCAACATGAGCCTGCAGTGTGTGCATGCAGCCCAGACAGCAACTGAGTCCTGGGCTGCATCAAGAGAAGCGCGGCCAGCAGGGCAAGGGAGGGGATTCTGCCCCTTTGCTCTTGTCAGGCCCCATCTGGAGTACTGTGTNTTCTGTATTATCAAGCCCCTGTCCATAGACACCAGCTGCAGCAACTCCTTCCCATTTTAATGAAGCTCTCTCCAGATCCTCAAGCTGTTGAGCACAGCCAGGCCAGGACAATGCAGTCACTGCATCCCCATGCCTCTGGCTTCTCAAAATCACAGCTGTAATTGTGAACTCAGTGTCTTTGCAGTTTTACTACCAAATGGCCATGATGTCTGCTGCCTGCAGATCAGCTTCAACAATTCCTCAAGTAAAAGCCTTCTGTGTTGGGATGGGACTTGAAGGGCCCTTCTTGAGGTGCCTGGAGGGGAAGTGAAGTTCTTTGCCTCACACACACCATCTCCTTGGCCATAATGTTATTTTATGATGACATTAATTACTTGTGAGAAACACAACTGCACTCAAGGAGATAAAACTCTCCTCTTAGGCTTTCCTTTTAGTGGAAAATGCCCCAAAGGCCTCTGCCCATGGTTCCAGCTCCAAGTGATGCCACCTCTTTAAATTCAGATTCATGGACTGCACTGGGTTGGAACAGACCCTCAAGGGTCAGCTTGTCCAATCTCCCTGCAGTAAAGCAGGGACAGCTTCAACTAGATTCACTTCCCAGAGCCACACTGGATCTTGATTGTGTGCAAGGGCCCTGACCACATCCCTGGACAATCCATTACAGTATTTTCTCTTGTTGTAAAGAACTTCCTCCCAATGTCCTAAATCTGCCCTGCTCCAGTTTCAAACCATTGCTCGCTGCAGCAGGTCCCATGTCTCTCTTGTGTTGGGGGCCCTGTAACTGGACACAGTACTCCAGGTGGGGTCTAACAAGAGCAGACTGAAGTGGCAGAATCAGCCCTCTCAACCTGCTGGCCACACTTCTTTTGATGCAGCCCAAGATGCGATTTGCCTTCTGGGCTGCAAGTGTGCAAAGCGCTTACCACCACTATCTGAAGGAGGCCTACAGGAAGGCTGGGGAGGGACTATTGACAAGGTCTTGTAATGACAGGACAAGGGGCAATGGGTTTAAACTGGCAGAGGGGAGATTTAAACTGGCTGTTAGGAGGAAGTTCTTTGCAGTGAGGGTGGTGAGGCACTGGCACAGGTTGCCCAGGGAGGTTGTGGCTGCTCCCTCCCTGGAGGTGTTCAAGGCCAGGTTTGACGAGGCCTTGCGTGACCTGTTCTAGTGGGAGGTGTCCCTGCCTATGGCAGGGGGTTGGAACTGATGATCCTTGAGGTCCCTTCCAACCTTACCATTCTATGATTTTATGATTCATCCTTTCCAGTGACCATCCTCACACAAAAACCAGGAAGGCAGGAAGGGTTCTTGTAGGACTTAATATTTTCTACGTTTACTAAGTTCTCAAGACACATTTTAGGCCTCACAGTCAAGGCCCTCCCCCCCCCACCCCACCAGCCAGCTTTGCAGAAGAAAGGAGTGGAGAAGAAATGCGTGGGTGTTGAGTTATACATTTTTATTTTCTAATAGGTACGATACTAAAATAAACACAAATTAAAAAAAAGTTTTATTAAAACAAAACTGTACAAAAAAGCAGTTATACTACATTTTAATTACAGAACAGTCTACTGTCCAAAAGGCACTAATCCAGAATAGGAGATACAATGATACAGGACTCATTTGAACTATTTTAATCAATACAATAGAGCACTTGTTTCTCTGTCCATTCACGTACAGAAACAAGGACTTTTGCTACAGTCATTACACATTGTTATAAATATGAGCCCTACGTGTCAAGATGCAGTATCGCTCTCCCCGGGCCAAAACTCAGTCCAAATGCCAGAAATTAAATTTAAGAAATCAACAACAACCAAAATGGAGACAAGGGAAGAAGTTGGTACTTCACACTTCCACAGCACCTGCCGTCTGAGGAACATGTGATGGATGTTAACTGTCACTTGCGTTTCGGGGATGGGAACACACATGCCTTAAGGGTGGAGCTGGAAGGTGAAGATACCTGACCTCATGCCCAAAGCTTTGTGTTAGTTTTCCCACTACATCCTGGTTTATTTAGTTCTCCTCTGACCTCCTCTTTCCCTGGCTAGTTCTCCATCTTCCAGGTGCACCAGGGGAGAAAAATGATGACTTCTCTCCTTGCAACATATGACCCATCAGCATCTGACGGATAAGTGCAGTGATTTGGAGAAGATTTGAGAACACTCCTCTTAAACATCCCTATCTTTACTGCAAGGGCATCAAGCCATGAGGAGATGCACCTTACCTAATAAGACTGCTACAGCTGTTCTCACTGCAATGGACCAAACAGTCATCAAGCCACAGACGCCCATGGCTCGAGTGGAGCTCCTGCAAGGGATGGAAGGACGTGTCTGAAGTTCCAGCCTAGTGTCTCGCCAGCTTGCCTGCCTGAAAGCAAAACACACTTTGGCAGCTTGCAGACAGCCGTGGGGACAGGAGCTCCCTGCAGCACCTTCCTCCATGGTGGTGTTACCTGAGATTCACTCCCCTGTGATACACAGCACTGCTTCCTTGGCATCTGTTTTTGCCATGAGCAACTTCCCAAAAGAAGTTTCTGTCCATCTTCCCTTCTGCATTTCCCACCCTGAAATTTTAGGCTGAGGACCAGTAGCAAAGACACTACAGCTCATGGATGATGTCGACAGGGTGCTTGGAGAATACCTATGTGAAAAGCAATCACCCAGTGCACAAGTATTTGACATTACTATTAAGAGCAACAACACACAGCGCCGGTGAAATGCCAACATGAAATATAGCCTGGAAAGCTGAACAAGCAGCCCTTAAGAGCAAGACCCAGGCGTTATCTGCAGGGTTTGGTGATGATGTGTGGGTATCATCCCACTCCTCTGTGGCTGGAAGAGGTTGAATGCAGGGGTGGGAGAGAGATACTGCACCTTTCAAACAGTGTCATACACAGAAGACAAAGACAGGCATCTGGATGTTAACAAAAATAAGTAACAAAGAAATATGATTAAACAAAATCTCTTCTCACATCATCCTATACTACATCCTCCTTCTGCTTAGCAGAAAATTGTACGTACACAAAAATACAAATACACAATTTTGTAGAACAGTCTGATTTTAATATATTTATATATATTTATATTTATATGAGTGGCAGGTTAGTTCATTATATAGAGCTTTTTGCACTTTTGGCTCATATGCAACAAGGCTTTATAAATTCAGCTTTAGCTTTCATTCAGGTTTTTATAGCTTCTTGAACATTTGTTTTCACATTTAAAGCAGCATCCAATTTGCAAGAGGAGTTGGTGGTGGCTACAGCAAGGATCAGGTCAAGAGGTTATTTGGGGGTGGGGAGGAGGAGAATATACATTCCAGTGTGTGTGTGTGTGTGTGTGTGTGTGCGCGCGCTAGTGCTCATGTAGAAAAGAACAGACTGTGAACAGACAACTCTAGGATACCATGTTTACCTCTTGAGGTAGGCAGAACACCTACAGCAGATGAGACACAGGTGCCAGTTTTGTCAGGGCACATGGCAGGAGAAACAAACAGGCGAGTGGAAGAGGCTGAGAGAGGAAGGTACAGACACCTAAGAACCTGCTGGTGAGTTACAGTAACCAGCAGAGATGGGACACAGCTCATCTTACCTTACTGATGATAGCAGTGGACATATGAAGTAAGCGCAGGCAACTGCCAGCCATCCACCACTCACAGTGATGCCACCACAGTCAGGCTCACTTCCCCTCCCTGGAGCTGTGAGGCTGACACACTCCCCCCACACCCCTCGAGTCAACGCCACAGCAGAACAAAAAGAAGAGGCACAAAATTCCGTGATCAAAAACGCGACTCCCCGGCACTTTGCTCAGGGTTTTGTTTCATTGATTTTTTTGTGTGCCACTGACATTGTTCCACTGTCTGGTCACTTGTAGGTTTGCAACACTCACTACTATGTTAATCTTTTTTTAATGACAACCACTGTTACTGACAATCACGTGGTTTAGGGGGAAAAAAACCAACCAACCACTGTTAAAAAAGGCATCTCTAGAGCAGGGCAATGGGACACGGTCGGAGGTCCCCTGTCTGTTATAGGCTCCACGAACACTTTACTGTCATCAACTACCCCAGCAATAGATTCCCACTTGATCATTGCTTGCATCAACAACCAGCAACATCCTACAAGCTAATTTTCTGTTCTCTGCAGAAGAGATGTCCTCACAGATTTCCTTGCCAGCAGCAATTTCCTAGGCTTCCCCAACTCATACACTATTTATTTATCAGAGTGAAAACAACATTTTGTAACTAACAACAAAAAAAACCCCACATCTGCATATGGATTGCTTTCATTTTCTGAATCCTCAGGTGGTTCTAAGACACCTTAACAGTGTTCTCTTATTTCCTTTTGCTATGGTCAGAAGAAATTCCCCTCTAACACAATTTTACCATCTATACCTCTTTAATCTTTTCATTTCAACCCACATAAAATTCTTCACATTTACAAACTTCTAACCACCTGCCAGGAGTTAAAACTATCATGACCAAATGTTTGGCAGGTGTCTTTATTATAAGCCTAGAAATAACTTAAGAGTGAAGGAAGAAACTGCCTCTGTGATTCCAAAAGGAGAGGATTAAATATGCACATTTCTCCTTTCTGCCTGGTCTCAGACATGCAGCTGTCCAGAGGTGCCTGTTTCATGTATGAAGCTGTTTGTTCCTGCAATCCCAGAGGCAGTTTCCTACTGAATTCTGTCTAAGCTTCCCTCCTCTTTGCTGTCCACCCTAAATAGAAGATGACTAAGGTTTGGCAGAGAAATGAGATCTGCTAGGAAGATCCCCACCAAGGGACTGAACACCGAGCGGGGCAGCATGACAAAGGAGTGGAGGTTTCTATCCAGGTGGATTCTGCAGGCCTCTGGATGCCCACAGCTTGGTGTGGTAAGAGGGAAATGAGGTCGAATCCTGTTCCAGCTCCAGCTCAACTCTGGAGTCCTGTTACTCACTTAGGCACTTTTTAAATTGACACAAAGAAAAAAAACAAACTTTCAAAAGTACTGCACATATTTCACACTTCCCAGGCTCCCATCAGCCTTGGGAAGATGATAAAGACCAAGAGGGAGGCAGCCAAGGCGATCTGTCAAGAAAATAGTGCTCCCCATGGACACAACTGACTTTTATTTGCCACCCTTTGATAGAACTGCTATTGAACTACATCTGGTTTGAATGTGTTACTCCTGCATCATCTATAAGGTAAAAGCCTGTCTGGGGTGGCTCTGCGGCACGATGATGTCGCTTTATCGTATCAGCTCTGACACCTGACATCCAAAGAGACATGGTGCTCTCCCAGCTGAGCGTTTGCACTGCTGTGGGAAGTGATGTCCATACCCCTCAAGAACAGCAAATTGAGGAGGGCTGGCTGTTGGCAAGATTTGGAAAGCCATTGCTAATAGTACAGCTGGAGCCAACACAGCAAGGCCAAAGGGGTTTTGCTGTTGAGATTTTGTTGCAATGGTTGATGACATGGAAAATCTGTCCCTATAGGACAAGCAGGGCTCTGATCCCACAGCAACCAGAAACAAATCACAAGCTTTACTTGGGCACGGGTCTCAAGATGGTATCTAAATTGATGCAGAAGCCAAAAGAGAAAGAAAAGCCTCAATGGGCAATACTGAAAGAGGGCAAGCTCCAAACTCTTATCATTAGAGTTTTTCATTTGGAAAAGTAGTATCAAGTGTTTTAAGTCACCTTCAAATTTGAAACAACTTAAATAACAGTGTCAACAACACTAATAAAAAGCTACTCTGGATGCAAAATTGATCCCAAACCCTGGGTGAAATAAGTATAACAAGGGAAACTGGTATCAGGCTCCTTCAGTAAAGCTGTGCAAAGCCACACATCCTGTCCCAAACCCTCACACTAAAAAGGCTAACCAGGAAAAATAACTGCACCAGTGAAGCCAACTGCCAGTGCTAAGGGCAAGCAAGACATTATAACATGGAAGGAAAAAAATGCTACTACCTTGTCCTTCTCTGTTAACCATGATGGTTCAACACCTTGGAATTACCTTATTTCACAAAGGAAGCTGCAAGTAAAGAACCTGCTGTAAATTGAGGGAAATTCTGAGCTGATTCTCATGTAACATGTCAGAGTAGGCAATTTTTTTTCAGATTTATACTACACTGTGGACAAAATCTGTTTGGACTTCAAGTATGCAAATGATACAGCACCCTCCAAAAGGCAAAAGGAAATCTGAATGCCTCTTGGCTTGGATTAAAGTAGTATTACAGGAATTTTAAAAAGTTTGCAATGAAGGTGTAAAGGTAATAAAGTGACTGCCAAGGAAAAACAGAAGAAACAAGAGAAAGCAAAATGAAAATGGCACAAGTCAACAAGAAAGGGGAGAAAGGACATGGAGAGCAACAAGTGAGTCCCAAGGGGAGTGGAGGAAGCAGCAAACAACAAACAGCACAAAGAACCAAACAGAACAGATAAACCTGAGCACTGTCCTTGTGTTCAAGAAACTGTTTGGAAGCTCTGCCACTTCTGAGACAGGCCTTGAGTTTTGCAAGTTATTTCCTAGAACATTGCTGAGCATCTGCTGAAGTGCACAGCCCTGTACCAGTCTTCCCAGTTGAAAAAAAAAACAACAAAACAAACAAACAAAAACACCCCACCACCAACAATCAAAGTATTATTAAAAAAAAAGAGTACAATTAAAAGTTACTATTTCCCTGATTTGCTAATCTGTCAGAACTGAAGCAAGGGAAGGCAGGAGGGCTGCTAACTAGCCACGCTGGAGAAAACCATCCAGGTCTCTTGGCTAGCTGAAAGCTTGGAAGATTTCTTAAGACTGAACCAAATCTAAGCATCAGCACTGCACTGGATTGATCTTTATTAGGATAGAAATAATAGATATTTCTTATTTAGAGACCACCAGAACAATGTTTGCAGGTCAGAGCCCTTACAGTATGAAACAACCACCGGTGAGCGAGGTAAAATAGGACTGCCAGAGTGTGAAGGAGCAGGGATGGGAGATAAAAGAAATGGTCTCTAGGAGAAGAGCTGAAATGTGGGAAAATGATTATGTGGCAAATTCAGTACCAACAAGAATCAGCTTCAGGGGACAGTGAATGGCTCAGAGCAGTTGGAGGAGGTCTAGCTCAAAACATGTCTGGCATTCCTTCAAGGAGATACAGGCTCAGTGTAGTGAGTAAGAGCAGACACCAGTTCAGCAAGAGGCCTTCTGCTGGCTGTGACAGTTTTAAAGCACTCTGGGAACTGATGAAAGGATTTGTAAAAACTAGCTGCTTGAGGTACTGAAGCTAGAGGAAATGGTCATGACTGATCAAATTTTACTCTTGTTAAGTCAATTTCATGTTCAATGTTCTTGGATAATGGTACCAATCATTGCGAGGTACCTTTAACAACTGGAATCCATGTCCCTAAAAGATTAATAGCAACAAAGAATTTAGGGTTTGAAATTCAGGCTGACCTGGGCTTTTGGTTAAAGGGTTGTGGTTTCCTATTTTCAAATAAGAAGCAAAAATAACAGTTGAAGGGAATACTGCTGTTCCAGAGCTACTTTAGCTGCTCATCACTGGCTGGGATGAAAGTGTGGATTGCTGTGTCAGCAGAGCACAGACTGAATCTGTAAGATACTGGAGCAAATCTTAAGTAATACGGCAGGGTACAGAAACCACCTGTTATCAAAACTGCATTTGTTTGATTCCCAATGTGGCAGAACTACAAAGTGTAAAAAGATATTTCTCACACAGAACTGGAACTACAGGTGGTTTAGAGACATAAGGCACAATATGTTCTCTGGTGGAAAGTAACACTTTCTAAAGAAGCTCTTATTGCAGAGAACCCCTCTAGTACTCAAAGCTCTATAAATCATTAAATATTATGAACAGGTTATAACAGGTAAAAGACCTCTTTGGAATCATAGTTTAACAATTAAGGCCAGAAGGGACCAGTTTATCAACTACAAGAAGATCCTGAATCGTAAGTGGCCTCCCACAATCCTAATACAAACTCTCTATTCTATCTACTTCATCCATCGGCAAGAACGAACCACCCTGCCCTTCCAGATGCAAAAAAAAACCAACCCAAAAAACCCTAACTGAAAGTTTTCCACATAAATCTTTACAGGTTTTACCATCTGTATCCTTCTTAACGTCCATGGATACTTCACTGACCAGATGCCAAATTTTCAAGCACTCAATTACAATGCAACCTCCACAATGTTCCGTTCTTGCTACAAATTGCAGTACTACTAAGTGACTGTTGTTGAAGAAATTGAAGGGCAGATTCTTAACTGACACTAAGTCTGATCACCTTTGCAAATAAGTGGATCCATTCCCTCATCAATGGTATTTATTTCCTCAGGGCACCTGAAGAAAAAGGACTGTGGCTTCACAGAGCTCTGAAGGCAGGAGTTGCAGAACTAAACTCTCAGTGCCCAAAGAGCAGCTGTGTGCCGAGACGCAGGCATCCAGCTGAACTGAAAGGCAGCTACCTCTGCAACAAACCAAATGCATGTCCCAAATCCCATGAACAGCTCCCAAACAAGCTCTGGAATGCTATATGGTGTGCCATGAAGAAAGCAGCACACCATATAGCCACAAAGAAAATATGGTGTGCATATGCACTGGAGATTTCAGAGCATTTAATAAACTGCTTGAACTATCTCATCAATGAAGCATCCAAGATGTTGGCCCTTCTCAAGTGGTAGTTACACCTGTTCTGCAATACACCTGGTCTTTGCCAGCGACACATTCAATCTCTTCTTTGCCACTGTCAACCCAAGGTAGCTCCACCTGAACTCCACTCTGCTTGACACACAGAAAGATGAGATGCTCCTGCTGCTACTTTCCACTCCAAAATTACATCAAACCCTTTGAAGAACAGCTTGAATGTGTCAAGGGAGAGCCTATGCCACGGTAGTACTGAACAAATGTTCTCACTTGCCGTAACTCTTTGGACTCAATGATGTCTCTTCCAAGTGGTTCTATAATGTGTAAGTGAAATGGCTTGCACTCTGGAATAGGAAAGACTGGTCAGTGAGTTGCTATTCTGAGATCCTGACTCTGGTTAGTTCCTGAAGTGTATTTTCAGTACTGTCACTATAGTCATGTTAAAGAGAGGCATCAGCAACTTTATCAGCTGGCAGAACTGGGAAAAAAAAAATAACACAAAAAATATTCCAAGTCAAATGTGCTTTTAGGAATGGAACATATGCTTAATATTTTTAATGGCATACGTTGGGTGAGAAACATTAATTAATAATTTACTTTCCTTGTCTCTTCATCCTCCTTGAGCAACTTGACAGATAAACTTTGTAAGTCAAGTGTATTTTTAAACCTCAAATGAATTAAAATATACCCCAGAAGGCCCAAGTCAAGTTCTTAATTATAGAGGTGGGTTATTTAAGCTACATATTCCATCTTGCCATAACATGGAAGACTTTAATTAGTTAAGAAGAAGTGGTGAGAGTAAGATAGGAAGCTGAATTGAGGCCACGTCTAAAAACATTTGTCCTAGAGAAGAAGTATAATTGCTATTGTGAGTGTAGTACCACCAGTGGTAACCAAGCTGGAAGAACTGAAATACCCAAGACCTACAAGTCTGTTCTGAACAACCACAGTGACACTGGATGAGATTTACACCACTATTTCAGTACAAAGAAGCTGAAAATGAACCAGGGGGTTAAAATAAAGAGCCTAAAGAAGTTCCTAAGCTCTTTTGCAAATCTGCTGGAGCTAGGAAACGAGTCTCAAACTAAGAGTCTCATCTTTGCATATCAAAAAGCTCTGGAAATCTATCTGATAAGTCAGGAGAACAGCACTATGGGAAAACATGGCCAAGAAACTTCAGGGCAAACATGAAGCACAGGCTCTGCAGTGCTCAGACTGGTCAAGAGAGAATGTTTCTCATAAACCCACAGCATAAAAAGGCACATGACACCCTGTGACAGATGTGTTCTGAGAATCTAGTAACATTGCAGAGAAAGGTGATGATGTTATTTTAGGTCACCACTGTATATCCTCTCCTGTTGTGAACTGCAAGCACACTGCCCAGCTAACTATCCAGGTTATTGTCAGGTTTCTGAAAAACAAGGAGAGCTACCTTGGAGACAGCTTGAGGACAGTATGGTTATATATTCAGAAACAACTGCTGATAAGGCTTCCAGAGCCAGACACTACTTTAAGTGGCACAGAATTGCCCATTACACTCCCTGCTTCAGGAACCAGACTGCAACAGTCCAGTCAGAACCCTTGACCTACAAGCAGGGTGAAAACACAGGAGTAATTCAGCAGAGTCCTGGACCATGGCTCATCCTCCTCAATGGTACAAGTCAAGAGGAGTTAAACCAGAACCCTGGGTAATCTGTAATCATGCTGTCACACATAACAAAGGGTCCTTTTAGTTTCTAAAACTCATTGAGAAGCAATATATACGTGAGCTGGGGGAAAAAACCCCAACATAAAAGGAAGAGAAGCAGCTTTGCATAGAAAACTCAACTGAGTTTCAGTCCCTGCTGTTCTGAGTTACCATTAGGAACGGGTCATTATTTAAGTTTACGAAGGAGCTGTGTTCCAAGTGTCACTAATAACACTGGTATTAAAGAGAATTAGGGGGTGGAAGATCTTCTGTTTTCAATCACAGAAAAGACAGAAATCCTTTTAATTATGACCATGCCAATCCACATCTTTCTAAAGCAGCTAATTACATGTCAGGAGGACACCCAGTCATTCAAAAGAACTGCCATCACTTTTACTGCCATACTCTTATGCATTTATCCTACCCATCCCAATTACCCTGGCTGCAGTTTGAAAGGATTCAGCAGAAGTGTGCTAGATGTTTTGATCAGCAGCATACACCCGCTTCCATTTAAGAGCGGCGGGAAGAGAAGGAATAAATGGCAGAGAGAGCCTTCTGCCAAGCCATCTGAGAGAGAGATGCACTGTACATACAGAAACATCAAAGGCCCATTACACAGTTCACTCCAGTTCAATGGGTTTAGCTCGCTTGTGCTTAAGCTGTTGGCCAGAGCACTCCAAAGCTTACTGGAAAGAGCGGGGAAGAGCCCAACATTGCAGCAATCAAATCAATTAGTTAGCTTGCTCGAGTAGCCTGATTAAAAAGGGCAGTTAAAATAGGTTGGGTGAATTTTCCCCCCTGCACCCCAAATGGCAAAGCCTTTTCTATCTCTGTGACATAAGCTGCCAACATTAGCTCCTAGATACTACGCTGATAAGCATGCTGCAGGCTTTACAGAGAGCCTGAAAGAGGAAAATGTGTTTACGTCTTCCATCAAACTCAAAATAAAGTATGACATGGATTCTGGTAAAGAGAGTGCCACAGAAAACCAACACCAGTGTGGTTTGTACTGATTAGTGTAATTGTGCCAACATAATCTTAGCTGTAGCATCACCTATGTTAAAGCAGGCATGAACAAACAATTCTGGGCTACTTTCAACTGACAAATCCTAAGGCTGGGGTTAGTGCTGAACAACTCTTTAGACGTATGAGTTTTTCTCCACCTATCTCTGTTTCAGTGGTGCTACTGAGATTATTTTAATTCATTTCATTCTATTTATATGTGTTGGACAAAACCCAACATCAAAACACTGTCATGTTATTGACAGTTCTCAAAACAACCAAGTTCATTTTTCTAGCTGCTTCTCATAAAAGAAGAAAATTAACTGTTATGTATTTTAAATCCAAATTTACAGCTGCCCCCCTCCAGAATGCCTCCTTTTTCATTAATGTGCAACATTTTTAGTTGGGCAGCTTAAACTCCATGCATTTGACAGCATTAACTGACACTAAAATGAAGATTTTAGGGCCATGCTTTTCAGCTTGCCAAATGCCTGTTGGCCCTGTTGATTCGATATCCTGAGTAAATATACCAGCTGCGAAAAAAGCCCAAAGGGAGAACCTTTTATTTTGGAATGTCTCTGTAAGTCTTTTTGGGAACTGCAAGGTGCTTTTTGGTCAGGCCATCAACTTTCCCTTCCAAGGAATCACAGTGAAAATGTCTGACTGCACAAAACTCTGTTAAATTTACCCAGGATCACCATACAACACTGACTATGGCTGCTAACACACACATAAACCCCTCAGCTGTCTAATAATCAACACATTAGGTCAATGACACATAGCAGTTTTCAAGACCAATCCTGCCAACAAAGCTTTCTGCTAAATGATAAAAGCTACACCAAACTCCAGATTATTGCCTACAAGCTCAAGACTTTGATCAAAATAATATCATCAAGTCAAATAACTTCAAAGAGTGCAAGAGCTACTTGGGTGGGAATCCTTGTCTACAATAAGAGACAAGTTTATTTTGACAAACACCCCTTAGAATTTGCTGGTAACTCTCCAATGGACTTGAAGGAAGCTGACGAATGCTGGGGAAAGAGGGCTGCAAACTGATGTAAGCTGGAGTGGGAGATAGGATATAAACCATCTGCTAATAAAATCATTATCTAGCAGGATTCCAGGGATAAGAGGTAAAAACAAAATCTTCTACTAAACATCTCCAGCTTTCAGTACCATGGGGGAAAATCTCAGACTGAATCTTAGAAAGTGATCTGCAGAGGTCTGAAAGCAGCTTTCCTTTGGAGTAAAGATGACAGACAGGGAATGGCACCCTGCAGTAAGTGCTTTAGGGGCAGGGATGTGGAGTTTTGAGATTTTATGCCAATTTTGCTGAGTTAATCCATACCAAACTGTTATGAAACCCCATCACAACTGCTACACATCCAACCACATTGGGGGAAGGCCAGAAGGATGCTTTCATTTTACTTCTTGGAAGCACCATCTCACTCTGAAGGAATACTTTGATACCACAATATGAGAAATCAAAATCTGGGGTGAACTCGTCTCATGTTCTTATGTACCTTGAAGGTGGAATTTAAAAATTAAGAGTGTAACTGACCCATGCCAGTCTACACAGGCAAACACTATTGTGATTTCTCTTCAAATTAACATCCAAAACAGACCTAAAGTCTGTGAAGGTGTTTTCTTTTTCCTCCCAGTGACCAACAGCAGACATTTAAGGAAGGAAAGGGAGGATTCAATCAAGTATAATGTGACTTTTTCCCAGTCATACCTTTCAGCTTCTGATAACCATTAATTAATGATTTACTGAGCCAACAATATCTAGCTTATTTTATCAGTCACCAGTGGAGTTTAGTAGAATGTTTCCTCTAACATGTTCAGCTCTGTGAAATTTTTCACCTGCACTCACAGCAGCACAACAATAAATCAACACAAATGAAGGCAAAAAACTGATCTACAGCACAAATGTTATGAAAATATGGAAAACTTACCAGTCTGATGTTAGGAAATGAAACAAACAGAATAATTCATATATCCCTGAAGAACTGTGTAAACAGAGCAAATAATTAATGAAACTTATTACTTATGGCTTGATTGGAGCCTGGAGCCAGACCCTGCAAATAAAGCTCCCCTCTATTAGTAGAATAGGAAAGATAACTTTCTATGAACAGCTAAACAGGAAAAAAAAACCCCACGCCAACAACAAATTAAGAAGATTTCTTTAAACAAGTCAACATGTATAGATCAGAACTAGGAGACAACTCAACCTGAGCAGGTCTGTACAGAATCATAGAATGATTTACATCAAAAGGGGCCTCTGGAGGTCTTTAATCAATTTGTCCAGTAATGCTTTGAAACCCCAAGGATGGAGTTTCCACTGCCCTTCCAGTGTTCTACCACTCTGAGTATGAAAACACTTCTCTTCGTATTTATCTGTGATCTTTAATGTGAGTCAAACACACCGCTCCTCACCTTTTTGCTATGCACCTCTGAGAAGAGTCTGGCTCTGTCTCCTCCAAACCCACCCATTAAAACAGATGAAGAACAGAACACAAGACACCCCCAGAGCCAGTCTGAACAAACCCAGCTCTCGCAAACACTCACCACATGACCTGTGCTCCAACCCTCTTATCTCAGCAGTCCTACGATAGACTCAATCCAGCCCAACCCTGCATACATTACTCCAGATGTGGTCCCACAGATGATGAACAGAGGGGACTAAATGCTTTCCTTAACTTGCTGAAGGCTCTTCTTAATGAGATTCCTTAATTGCTGCAAGGTTGCACTGCTGACTCACGACCAACTTGTTCACATCCAGCACCTGAGTAAGGGGATTAACATGAACAGTGTAACAAGTGTGTTTACAGAGCATTTAGAAGACGTCTCTCTACTGCTGGAGCACCAACAGATAATATGTCTGCTCATTGCTACGTTGACTTATTTTCACCATCTCAAAATGCTTTTGCAAATGTCTGGGATCTCATAGTGCATGAAAAAGGTGGGGGAATTAAAAACAAACAAATAAACCAACCCAACAAAACAACCCAAATCCAAGAGAAGTGGAGGTAGAAATTGTTGTTTTAAGAAGACGGTAAGAGAGAGCAACTCAAGTATAAGGACTTTATGAGTGACAAAATAACAGCCACTACTTACCCTACACAAAGTTAAAAGGTGTGCCCATCACACAAGAGGAGCATCTTAAATACGTTCTTCTCTATTCAAAGAACAAAAAGGTAGATCTAGCCACCCACCAGATCAACTTCAAGGGAGCCCACACAAGAACAAGTTGCAGTAATTCCAGATTGGCTACAACAAGCTGCAACTGAATTGCAATGCTACCAAGATGAGACATATCTTTCAAGAAAATCCATGGACAGAAAGACAGAGATGATTCCCATATTATGGAGAAACCCCTGGAACAAAGGCCAAATTCCATGACACACTCTCCACCAATTCTTTCCCTTACTCCAGATCACATATGCTTTTCCTGATACCATCATATCAGCATCTGTTCCATTTTAGCTAATTTGTACAAAACGAGTAAGCTACCAGGCAGCTGCAAATGGTTCTTGATGAACTCTCAGAATAAAGGAAATAGCATTCTGATATCAGCTGAACTCTTACTCTTTCCTTGTACCTCCTCTCAAAGGTTAAAGAAAAATCCAAACTAGACAGGGGCAAGCCCAGAACTGAAACCATGTAACTAAGTGTCTGATTCCCCAGGTGATTTATTTTCTCTGGTGAGAAGATGGTATTTTACCAGGAAGCTACACACATGGAGGATCTGCCAATCTCTAGTTGTTCACAAGGGGTTTAACTGTTTAACCCTCCGAGCAGGATACTAATGTGTGATGAGACCAGCAGCTACCTCACAGCGACAGAATTAAGACCAAATTATTCTAAGTTAGATGGTGTAGATGCACATTTTTTGTGGTTTTCCCTATAATCTTTCATCACATGAACCTATAATAAGGATACAGAAGTTCTGGTACTATTTCTGTTTTTCTCTATTGCTTTAAACAGATGATGCTTGAAACAATGACCTTTTTTTTCCTTTCTTTCTTTTTTTTTTTTTTAAAGATGGTATAGTAAGCAATATTTCTTATAAAATTGCAGCTGTCCAACAGTTTGAGTCTGTCCTTTTTAAAATGAAACAGCCAGAACAAATGGTGGTGGCAAGCCCAACGTAAAGAGGTCATCGATTATTAAAATCTCCTTACTATAAATCGTGGATGTTGCTTGTCAGCTTGCTGTGTGACTGTGGAATGAATAAGTAGGTAAAATTCCACTAAGGCTATAGTTTGCTTGATCATTCTGCTGTGCAAAAATAGAAATAAAAGCTCTCCCCATCCTTTCACTCCTTAGTACCAAAACATTCATACGCACATTAAGAAAAAAACTGCAGTGCTGCAATGGTTGCTGATCCAGTTCCTTTCTTTCCTGAGTCTGCCCTGATGCTACTTAGAAATTTGCCTACTCAAGAAATGCAATAAAACAGAAAAAAAAAAAAAAAAAAGAAAGACGGCTTCATTCTGCTTCAGTGGTCTATATCTAAGGAAAGCACATAAATTTTCCAATGAAATCCATAAATGAAAGACGAGGCCAAGCCCTACCTATATATCTTCAAAGTTAGAGAGACAAAGAGGTGCCAGCTCTGTGCCCTCTGAAAGCACAAAATCTCCTCCACACTTACCTAAGCAATTTTCACAAGATTAACAGATGTAAAGATGATCTAGTTAGCCCACGCCTTGAAGGGTAAAGTTTAGGCTGGCTAGAAACCTGCTGAGAAGCCACATTATAGTTCACAATGCTATCTGATAGTTAAGCGTGAGGAAGGGATGAGGACAAGTAAAAGCAACCTCCCTCTGCCATCGAAGTGGAGGGGAGAAAGGGAAACTCATCCTTCAGACTAAGTGGTTTTCCTCTTTTTAAGCTGTTCCCACAACTGTCTGATGGGAAGGTACAAAATGGAATGTTGAGAAAACACTATGCAAATGTGTATAGCTCTAGATACCAAAATTTACATAGGTTTTTAATTTCAGTTTTTCAATGTAACACAGTCCTGCCCGTCTCTAACACTTCCAGTGCTGTTTCCATTGAAATGCTTCCTCTTACCGGCAGCAACATATCATTTTATCAGGATGCCAGGAGATCATTTCCACACAATGCCAGCAGATGTAATTTTCTTAGATGCACACACAGTTCATCATTTAGATACTAGATGACAAGGTGATCGCAGGGTGACTCTGTAATGCAAGTTTGCTGTTTGGTATTTTGAATTCTCGAATGATAAAAAAAAGACTTATCAAATATAAATATCTTTAAGAAAAAAAGTAACAAAAGTGCTACATATGATCAAGGAAAACAATTCCATTAGTTTCTGCTACTTAAAGTAGGTTTGCTTTACAAATATTACCACATCCATTATTAGTATGGCTTCCAATTATTAATTAAATTGCTCGTAGCAGTATAGCTTTCTCACATCTTAACAAGGACAGAGTAAAGAGAACACAAAATATTCACACCCCATTTCTCAGGTAAGAGATCCTCCTGCCTTTAAACAAACAAACAAAAAGTTTGTGTTTAGGAGAGTATTTCTGCTACGATGGTTATCTAGCAAAGGTCAGATGCAAAAGTTCTCTGATAACATTTCAGGCTAGTCAGGACATAGGCATTAGTTACACAGATGTGGAAAAATCCACTCTTACCCATTTTATGACCTTAATAAACTTCCTGGAAAACATTGCTTTTGAAAGTGGCAAAGTGGAGAGGGGAGTAGGGTGGGGAGAGAAAAGGCAAGAGGAAGAATAAAAGGTGGAATTGTTAATGACAGATCAAGAGAGTCTAGACCTCTTCTGAGCAGGCACTGCTAGCCATGCCAAACAATGAATAGTGGTTTTGAGAAGTGGACTGTTGTCCATTAGACATTCAGCTCATTTTTCATAGGATCCCAGGCTAGGCTTCAATTATGGTCCCAGAGGCAGAAGGCAGTACTTATCCACTAAGCCACGCAGCTTGTGAGAGCAGAGGATGTCTGTGTTGAATATGTGAACATCAACCGAAAAGATGTGAATGTGTTTCCAATGGACATTCTCAGTACAGCACCCAAAAGTAGATCGAGTCACTGTATGACCAGTGAGGCACGGCTTATTGCAGCTGGAAATCATTTATTCCCACGCTGAAGTGGGGTTTCTAGTGTTCTTTTTACTCTCTGTTGAAACTTCCAATCTGGTGTCCATCGACCCTGTGCCACTACCTCAGCTTGCATCCTTTCAGTCTCAGAGAAGGAAAAGCGTACAGACTAAAGGGTTTGTTTTTAACACAATCTCTAAGGGTATCCAAGATTTTAAGTGTAGCGTAAGACTTGTAATCGAGGGCTGTCTAAAATACCTGGAAGCACTTTGAATGCTAAGACAGAGCAGCAAGATTTTTCTAGCCACTGGGGCTGGGAGAGGGAGGTTGATTGGTTGATTGATTATTGGGAATTAATACTGAGAGAGTATACGCAAAGGCTGAGGGCACCATGCCATCTTCACAGAACAAGACCCTAACAGCTAACTGACGTACAAGAAACTGCAAAGTTATACTGTAAGAACACATATTAAGGACCGAGGAAAGTCTGCTAAGGTGCTACGTCTAAAACTAAGTTACTTCTTGCTTTGACCCTCCCCTTTCTTTGTATCAGTCGTCGTCTAGAGCCTCTGTCTTGATCTCGTTGGCTCCTTGCCGGGCCAATGCCAAGATGGTGTGGTTTACCGCTGCC
Organism: Ramphastos sulfuratus; assembly: GCA_013399055.1. NCBI lineage: Eukaryota > Metazoa > Chordata > Aves > Piciformes > Ramphastidae > Ramphastos > Ramphastos sulfuratus. The sequence continues at coordinate 81,411 of WBNM01041426.1, forward strand.
ATTTCCACGGCTAATGAAATGGGGTCTTGATGGTCACTATGGCTAGTGCTGTCATCCTGTGCATGTGGAAAGGAGAAGAGAGAAGCATTGTTACTCCACGGATAGAAAATCAGCGGATAAAATTTGTGTGTAAAAGTAAATGGGCTAGGGGCGGCGAACTGCAGGTTTGTTACGGGGTAGAATGTGAGAGGAGTTCACAAAAATTGATGTAGGACTCATTTCCCTCACTGTGCAGACAAAGGTAAGCAAGGCAAGGAGTGGCATACCCAATTTTTGAGAGAGAAATATGAAGGGGAAGGGATATTCTGAGGAAAATATTAAATTATAAAGATAAAAGCGACACACGAGGTATGTCAGGAAACCAAACCAAGATACAAATCGTTAGGCACTGCACAAATTCATGCTAGGCTTACAGTTTGAATATACAGTTCTGGTTATCCCATTTAAAGAAAACACAACAGAACTAGAAAAGGTAGAGAGAATGGTAATCCACAGGAAGAGAGGCACGGGCTGGCTTCCATACAAGGTAAGGCTAAATGGTCTCAGGTTCTTCAGCTTGGAAAAGAAAGGGCTGATGGCTGATGTGGTAAATGTTTATTTACAAATTACTAGTAGATAGAGAACAAATGTTCATGGCTTCTCATGATCTAATAAGCAAGGGCACTCACTGGAATGATGAGATAATATATCCCAAAGCAGCAACGGGAAGCACTGCTTCAGTTGTCTTAGTTCAGTTGTTGGAATCACTCATTTTTAGATCAACCAAAAGTAAAAATGGCTTTAAATGGTGTGGTTAGACAAGCTCAGGGAACATTAGCTTACTAGGAAGTACAAAAAATGAAAGTGGATACACTGCCCAGCTCAGGAAGTCTCTCAAAATTACTGACTTCCAGAAGCTGGAAGCTACTATTAAAAAATCATTCTAAGATTGTCTTATTCTTCAAAAATACTTTTTCTTTAAATACCACTATTGACCTCATTCAGAAACAGGATACAAACCTAGGTCTGAGGCAGCATCCTGTGAAGACACTGAACTCACACAGGTATAAGGAAAAAATGCTGAAAACCTCCTGGACTGTTAAGAAAACCAGTGCAATGATTTGAGGGGCTGCCTTCTGCAGGTGTGCAATGACCATACAGCAGAACACCTGAAGGTCTGGCAATTCCAGCCTAAATTTTATAACAAATTCTGCATGTTCTTCAGTCAATGTCAGAAACAGGGCCTGGTTTTCAATAAGGAGAACCAGCAATATCCAAATTGTAATTCCAGCTGTCAAACAAATTCTTCTGGAGCTTTGAGCAATGCCATAGTGTTTTCCTCTCTTTAAAATGGGGTACTAATAGTTACCACACCACAATCTCCCAATTACTTTTAATTATTACTACTGACAGAAAGGAAATGATAAAACATTTATCATTCTTCCAACAGCCTTTAAGTGATGAACTCCTGAGATTAAAAATACAAAATTATGTGTTTTTAAACTGACAGGTTGCTGAGTGGGACAGAAAAGCCAAGATTTGGTAAAATCCTGAGGCCATTTAAAGGAATATATTAATTCACAACTGTCAGGCAAATATTGTGATGCGCACACACTGAAGGCCTCTGTTATCTCTACCATGGCAAGGAGTCCTGACTTCTGGAGTTTTAAACACTTCATTACTATTTGGATGAACTTTGTGTTTTGAAGTTTACTAGGGTATAAGTGTCGCTGTGGCAAACAGAATTTGTGAGTTTAACAGCTAAGGGATGTTAAATGGTCATCAGCAGAGCTTGCCATTTAATCCGCTTCGCTGCTAATGCCTAATTACACTTCACAGAGGAGCCCAGATAGATTACTGAGAAATACAACTTTTAAGGACTCTGAACAAAGATCTTTCAGTTCTAGTAACCAATTCATTTCTCTTTTCAAAGTACTTTGGATAACACACAGAAGAACGTCGTTTGGGAGTCTCAGTAACACTTCATCTCAGTATTTGGGTCCTGTATCTGACTGACAAGGAATTATCTGTGCTCAGCAGCAGTTTCAGAATATTTTGTAACAGACACACAGCAGCCTATCATCATGGAGACCTAGAGAGGTTGGTTCCACCAAATCTGCTGGTGATGACCTATAAAAAGGGTTATAATACCCATCAGAAGCAGAGGCCGGGAATGTCTCTGCCAGGTATTTGTCGTACTGGGTCACAGCCAAGTATGCTAGGGACTCATTCCAGGATTCTCACTTGCTATTCCACTCCACCATCAGCCTTTATAGAGGAAGACCTACCTACTGTTCCCAAATGAGACAATTAAAGGTGATCTGCCCACCCCAGCTGTTGGGTGTAGCACAGAACACAGCTCATATCAAAACCAGGACCAAGTCAGTGAATTGGTGCCAAGCACACACAGCACTGGGGGGTTTGGCCAACCCTGACACCTGAAGGAAAATTGGGAAGGGGATGCAATACCTGTCAGGAAGGTGTGTGAAGGAAGGGTCACCAACTTTAGGGTAGGTGAGGGCTCAGAGTGCGGGAAGGGGTATTCTTTTGCTAGAGAATTTAAAAAAGAAGTTGCTGTCAAGGGTTTAAAAACAACCAAGAAAAATAGAGAATAGGCAAGAGTTAAAATGCAAAAAAAAGAAAAAAAAAAAAAGACAAGTAATATGTCAACAATCCAAATAGTGGCACGTTGTTGCAGAACAAGATGGAACAAGTATAGGGCCAAATAAACTTCATTTTATCAAATCCTTTCCCCCCCACCCTTCACCCTTTGTCTGTCAGTGTCTCAGGGATGGATTCTGAGATTCTCCTGAAAGGTACTGCACAAAGAGTGGGAGCTCAGCACCTTTTAGAGGAGGATGCTCAGTATCCTGCTGGGGAGGTTGACAAAAGGGAGCATCAAGAGTACAGAGCGGGTACTTACTGCTGTACTTGTCTGAGTGCCAGATAAGCAATTCACATTATAGCAGAGGCTATAATGGAGACATTTCTTACAGAGAGAAACAATAGGTGCAAGAGGAACACACATGCCTGGTTTTGCAATGAAGCATGCTGGTGCCTGATATATAGGAGCAACTGTTAAAGACCTGGACATCCATTCTGAGGGTGGATAACTAGAACGGTGCCAGGGCTAAGGAGAGCACACGTTATGCATGGTGCACTGGGGGAGTTAACACTCTCCTAACGTTTATCATACATTGCGTGTGGCATGAATGGTGTAACTTGCTTGTTTGGAGCTGATCCTCCTGTCTTCTTCTACCTTCTCTGCTTCTCTGCCTCCCTCCGAACATCTTCCCTCCTCCTCCCCATTGCGTACTTGCCAAGTGTCCTGTTGTACGACAACAAATTCATGTGGGTGAATACTGGTTGCTCAACACATTCAAACAGGGGAGATAGGTTCTTCCACTTTGCCCATTACAATGACATTAAAGCAGAAGAGACATATGATTTGGGAGAGTTTGAGGACTTCTTCACATGAGACACACAACTCAGTCACACTGCCTACCTGCTCCGAGTAGTCATTGCCATCAACGTCATCACTGTTGGAATGACCTCCCGGACTCTGTACATCTATTCCATGGCTCTCCAGGATTGCTGCTTCTTCGAAAAAAGCAAATGGATCCCTAATTTATCTGATGCATTAATTAAAAGTTTGGGGTTTTTTTCTCAAGAAGTCAGAGCAGTTACTTCTTAGCCTCTTCCTCTTCCCAGGATACCACTGGCCTTCTCATCGAGAAGGGCACATTGCTGCCTCATGGGTCATTCTGTTGTCTACCAGGTCTCCCGTTTTTTTTTTTTTTCACAGAGCTGCTTTCCCAATCCTTCCAATCCTTCTCTCCATCCAGTAGAGATATAGCTATGACTCCGCCCACCTCAGGCTTATTTTGCTTTGTTCCCCCTGTCCTTTAACAGAGAGGTTTCATTTTTAGAAAAATTAATTTAGGTGAAACTTCAAGAAGATATTAAAAGATGTAAAAAGATGCTTTTCACAAATACAGCAAAAAGAAGCAGACTACAAAAGGGCGTTTGACATTTACAAACATACATGGTTAACCTGCAGGAATGGATCTCTGTTTATGTATTGCAAGTGCCATTCAGCACAGTACCTAAAAGTGCATGAAATTTTGCATGCATCACAGAAGTTTGCTAAATCCTGGTCACTAATGTGAGTTTATCCTCATTAGAACGTCTCATGTTTATTCATACTACAAGGTCTACCTCTAACAACTTCAGAGCCATTTCTAATTGCCTTATGATTAGCCACTCACATAAAGAATCTGCTGGGCTAACTCTGAAGTGACTTTTGGTTTATCCTGAACATCAAGAAAAATTACTGCTTTTTTCCAGGCACTTGTCACTGTGCAACCCCTTGGAAAGCCGTAAGGTTACAACAAGTCTAACCACAATAAGCAGCTGGCTTGCAGAACCTCTCTGGTCAGAGTAAAACTACTCATCTGGACTCTTAGAACCCTGTGGGGTCTCAGGAATGGTAGCAAGAAAGACACCCCCAGGTTTTAGCTGAAAAAGCAAGCACATTTCAGTGGAGCACAGACACAGGGAAACTTACAACCAGATGAAAGTTCTTCACAACAACCACCTTTCATTTAAACAGCATGCTAAGATCCTCAGCGTGTAAACATCTCAACTTCCCTTACTTCCAATGCAGGTATTTTGAGGTTTTATTTTAGGCTTTATTTTAGATACCCAAAAGAGTTGGAGCATAGGGAAAAAAGGATTCTCCTTGTGCCAAGAGAGTTCTCACTTTGTTTTTTAAAGCAAATTTTCCAGTAAAACTCCCTAACTGCATCATTTTTCTTTCACTGATGATGGAACTCCGTAACGTAAACTCCTATCCATATTTCTGAAAAACTCTGGAACAGCAAGAGACTACTTTAAAACATTGCTCCACATTTCTATTAGGAATGTCAGAAGCTCGAATATTTTCATTAATACAGCCTTACATAATTCCCATCTCTCCTGATCAAGTGTGGCTACTAAACCTTGAAAGCAGGCTGTCTGATACATTACCGATATTGGCTCTTCTCTTGATTTCCTTTCTTCTGTTGGCAAACCAATTGTACACTTTCAGGGAGGTAACTCGCTCCAAATCCGATAACTTTTTTCCTATGAAAGGAGCAAAGAGAAAAAAACCCCAAATGGCAGTTACTCACTGGGTTCCAGAGCTAGGCAAAAGACCCTCACACATGTGATAAACCCCTGAAACACAGGGCACTGAAAAGTGATTATAACCGAAAGTAAAGTGAATTTCATGTGAATCAAAGCACTGTGTCCAGATGCTGTGGTAATAAATGCCAAATAGCCCTCTAAAAACAAAGTAGCTTTTCTTCTTTTTTTTTTTTTTTTTCTTAAATCTGGAATTTCTTTGCAGCTTCAATCAACTAAATCCAGAGCCATGGGAGCATAGAAGGCTGCTTTTCTGGTTTGAGCACAAAACTGAGATTCAAAAAAAGTCAATGCACAGCCCTTCCACAAGTTGCATACCCTTGGGCTAGATCTCTTGCTCTGTGCCGCAAGGATATAGTTCAATGACGTGTTTTCCTCAGCAGCAAAATGAATGAAGGGATTTTGTGTCAGCCTCTACAATCTGCTTTCCTTCCTCTCTGCCACCAGCTGCTATCATGCTCCTGCAGCACTAATCACACCCTCCCAACTGTGCCAGGACACTTGTGCTCTTTTGGGAGAAGGAGGGGATGTTGGAAACGAGATCACTGGAGTTTTACACTTAATTCAGCAAATAAAACCCTAGCAACCACCAGCCAGCTAAAAAAGACAACCCCTTCTCCTCATCACCAGCATATAAGAGGGAAGACTGGAGGGATTCAGCATTACAGGGATGTCATGGAAAACTCTTCAGCTAGCCTTGACCTCATTCAGTGTAGCTCCATCCTCAGTCCTCTGCGGGCTATATGGGGATGAGACTGCCCTGCTTCAGACTGTTTCTCCAAGTTTATTTATTCAGCATACAAAACAATCATGTAATTGCAGCAATCTGCGAACTTAAGCTAGTAAGGAGAGGAGAGATAAGTGAAGGAAAGAAAAATTTGGAAATAGACAGCCACAATGCTTTGCATCCGTGTCACTCACAGGATTTTACCAATGAAGTGTTTAAGAAGTTCATTCCAAGCTGCTAAAGCAACGAGCAGCACAGACAGGAATAAAATCCTAACCTACTCAATGCTCTACCTGTTAGATCATTCTGCTTCCACAATGAAAAGTGAAGTTGCAATAAGGGAAATTTTGACTAGGCCTTCAGTTGCAATAAGAGAAATTTTGACTAGGTATTAAGAAAAATTATTTTGCTGTGAGAGTGCTCGATGTTGTGAACAGGGACCCAGAGGTGGGAAGCTCCCTAGTTTTGGAGATACTCAAAACTGAATGAGGTAAAGCCCTAAGCAATCTGATCTAAGCTGCTCCTGCCCAACCAGAGGTCACTTTCAGCTAAAACTGCTTTATGATTAAGTGCTATCTCAATTGTGCTATCCCATTTTGTGATAAGTCATGCCTTAGATTTCTTCTTTTGCAGTGATTCTTACTCTGCTTACATAAAATGTAAATATGTCCAAAGCACAAGCTCTGCAAACTATATAAAGTTTGAGTAGCAAAACCAGGCAAAGGCAGGTGTGTCCACTAATACTACATGGAATATTCATGCTTCAATCCCATGGAGGACTTCTCCAGGAACACAGTAAATGCAACTTATTAACTTGAATATGGTCCTCCATTAATGCAGATTCTAATGAGACTCCTGTCTAGAAGTTGTGGAAAAAAATGAAAGACAGGAAACCTTAATCCTCTGAGGATCTGCTGAATGATCTGCAGCAAGCCTTCCTCTGAATCTAAGATGTTGCATCTGTACAAAGAAACCAGTAAACCCCTCTTCTGTGGAGGACCACAAAATTCTCAGATCACTACTGGGTGCTTGTAATAAGTACTTTAAAATAACTGAATGTAAATAATTAAAACCTTTCAGAGATACTCAATTTCTTAGAAATGCCACTTACAAAGCTGTAAGATGCACAACTTGAACTTCATATTTCAAATGGGGGGAATTTAGATTTCACACATTAGCATTCAGGTTTGAAAATTGGATTGACTGTCACATTCACACATGGATGTTGGCTCTGAACACCATGAGCTGTAGAATGCTCAAGAAGAAATCCACTACTTGTTAAGAGCACTACATCTGATAGTAGTAGCCATAAAACAACATGTGTTGAATTTAGCAGATGTTGGATCTAATTGCAGGAGCCTTTGGAAAGGACCCCATGATCAGTTCCTCACCTGGCTTTTGTATAACTGCATTACAGGCGTTGGCAATTTCTTCTCTCTTTGCCTCATCTGGATATTGATTCTCATTGAAGTAACTGCAAGACAGAAGGAAGAAAGAAAAAACATTTTTTTCAGAAATCAGAGCATTAAGGCTCCGAAGAAGCTTCACTAAAAGGTGTTAACTGCTTATTTACGCATCACTCTTACAGAGCTACCACAGTAATTTTATATAAATCTGTATGTGCATAAAGTAATACAAATTTGCATTCACATAGAGTGGATAAAACTTCCCAAATGCCTCAGATCAATGAATACTATCTCAGCATTTGCAGTGTCACCTCTGCATTTGGAATATGGTACTAGGACATACAAAGTAGGCAATGCCATGAACATCAGTTAAAACTGTCAAGTGAAGCATCATGTCAGAAAGCATCATAGGCCATTGCCTTTGCCTTTTTTTATTATCATTTACTCATTTTTCTCCCTGACATACTCTCTGCTTAGGTAGCATCCTACAAATGAAGGAGATGTTCAATATTTATCTCGATCCATGGGTTAATATATACACACATATATATTTGTCTATATATTACACATGAATGTACACACCAACATTGCATACTTTGGTCAGATGGTTTGAAGATTGTCTAGGCAAAATTACACAGGAATACAGTAAAGTTTCTAGAGTCAAATTACTACAAGGACACTGAGATGCTGCAGTGCATCCAGAGAAGGGCGATGAAACTGGTGAAGGGTGTAGCGTACAGGTCTTACAAAGAGATGATGGAGAAACTGGGATTGTTTAGCCTGAAGAAGTCTCAGAGGAGACCTTTTTGCCCTCTACAACTCCCCAGAATGAAGCTGGAGCAAGGTAGATATTGGTCTCTTCTTCCAAGTAGCAAACAGTGTCAAGTTGCAGCAGGGGAGGGTTTTAGGTTGGGTATGAAGAACAATTTCTTTACTGAAAGGGTTGTCAAACCCTGGGAACAGGTTGCTCGGGGTAGTGGTTGAATCATCATCCCTGGAGGTTTCTGATGGTGCTGAGGGACTAAGTTTAGCAGCAGACTTGGTAGTGTGAGGTTAATGATTGGATGATCCTAAAGGCCTTTTCCAGCCTAAACCATTCTATAGTTCTGTCATTAGTGGTTTGGTTGTTTTTCAGATCACAATATAAAAAATGTAAACCCTCCCCAAACAACACACTGAGTACCACATATTTAACAATATTTTTTCCTGAACAAGTGTGAATTTATTGTACTTTATATGCAGTAAACATCCCACAGGAGTTAAAACTATTTTCTCTTATTTCATTTAAGTGCTTTACAAATTTTAATGAACTGATTTACATTCTACAAAGCTTATCAGATATGCATTAAACCCAACAAAAAGTCCTGTTTACTTCAATGGACTCTGATAAGCACACCATAAGCAGGGACTACTACATTTTTTCCTGTAGATTATCCATAATACATAATCCTAGGAATTCACAGAGTAACTTTGATCAGCAGCAGCTTCAATGTTGGATAGCTGCTCTGCATTTGAAAATAAGATATTTCCTTTAATTGTAGATGATTTGGTAGTAGGTGATATAGGCACATTTAGGCAATTATGGTTTTCCATAGTCCTATTCCTCCTCCAGTGGAGCAGCTCCAGCACAGTTACTTCCTATGGAAACCTGGATTCTGTTCCATACAACTGTTTCTGTTCAATCTTCTTTTGAATTAGTGGTGCTGATGCAGAGCTCACTATTTCATTCCCAGCTTATTTCAATTCAGTGTAAATACAGATTTTATAAATTCAGTTTGAATTCTAGGTACTAGTCCTTTGTTTCACTGTTCACAGTGTTACTTACAGTTGCAGCTATGCCTGCAAAAAGTCCTATTTAGAAGTTTCTACTCATTGACTAGGAAAAAACACACATTAGCATAGCTAGTTGTACTGTTAATGTACTTCCACTTGATTTCCTAGCTTAAGAGAGCAAATGAAACCACAGAAATACCTCCATTTTCACTAAATGGAGGGCAGACTAAGTCTGTACCACTGATGTGGGCTTTGGAGGCAATCACATTTACATGTAAACATCAACTTCTTTCCTGGACCTCAGAGTTGCTCTTAGGAAGTAAACCCAGAGAGTGACCATAACTGCAATTCCCACCATGCTTGATAGGTTGGACTTTATGATCTTAAAGGTCTTTTCCAACCTAAATTATTCTGTGATCCTACTCTGAAAAAAACAGCTGAGATTTTGTCATTAGATCAGAAGAGGACATTTGGTTATACTTACTTTCTGGAAGGCTTCAAGTATGTAACAACTCTGGCACTGCCAACAGCTGCAAGAGACTATAGCTTATTTTATCCCCCCCCACCCAAGCAATGCACTCGGTCTCTGAGCATGATATTTTTAAAAATATGTTCTTTCCCCTCCCAGATATATCACAGCCTTTCTGTTACTATAGCCTTTGAAGTGATATGTGTGTCTATCTTAACCTGCAAATTTCTGTTCAGAGGGGTCATGTTCTGTACAAAGGACTTTTCTTTTCCCTGAAAATGGAGAGCGTGGAAAACAGACCAGAAAATGCTTTTTCTGGTAGTTAGTGATGGAAGCGGAAGCTCAGGATCCCAGTCCAGCTGCTTTATGACAGGGTCTCAGCTCTTTCACCTACAAAACAGACCACTCCACTATCTGCCCAGAGTTTTAAGTGCCGTGACATAAAGGAAGATCAAGACATCACACCTGAAAACTGCTGTACTGTTATTTACACTAATAAACAGTGTGACCTGGAGTCCTAATTAGGAACTAAAGTTAACTCAGTAAATTTTGGTAGCCAGTTAATTTAATGGACTCCCTTTGCAGAACCATTTTTTTTTAACAGATACTTCTCAAAAGTCAAGAAGAAACATCACGAAAGAAACCCTCCAAGATTAGAAAACCTGATGTATCTCCACAGTGATATACTGAAACCAATAGATGAAACCCTGATCTCATGTCATGTTATGGATCTAGATCACTTGTGGTCACAAAGTTGCTAGACAATGCCTAACTTCATGGCAGAAGTGATAAAAGGTGGAAAATTAGGAAATGTTTCATACCTGAACCAGACAGTATCTTGACGCAAGAAACTTAGACATCAATTAATGAAGAAATAACGACACAAGAGCCAGCAGTGACCCTTTGCCTGGCACCTAGCTAAACATTGTCCTTTTGGCAAGCCACTGACTGCAGCACACTTTTGCTGTCTCCAACTAAAAGCTCACGTTTTCTAAGAGTAACAGAACTCAGACTTAAGTTCATAATTCTCTGGGACAACAGGAAATCTCCCTCTGACAGAGCTAGCTTTCAGAACTGGACAACGAGTGAGACACCTCTTGTGGCAAATGACAAAGTTTTCTTTGTGTAGAAAAGTTTCTTTGTGTCTGATTATTTTGTGATTCAGAAAAAAAGCATGCTGCTGACAGAGTGATTCTGGTAAGGTAACCTTAACACATTTTACAACCAGGTAAGATATAAACATTTGTATCTGATTGGGTCAAAAGATGTTTTTCATCATTCTGGAACATTTTCTTTAAATTCTAACAAAAAAATCTTTTCTTTTAATGTAAATGTCTGAAAGTTCTTAAGAGAAATTGTGATTCTCACTTGGGAGTATGAAATGTATTTCATCCGGAAACCCTGCTGTATGGAAAAAACACCAAACATTTTGGAATTTTTCAGACAGCTCTGCTGGTAATAAAATATTTTTATGCATGTCACAAAAAGAAGCCCCAACAGGAGCTGGAAGGGCACTACTGGAATAATTAAACTCCATTTCAGTAGGTGATACAGTAATTTTAGAACCTGCTCCTCCTTACACCTGCAGAGTTATTCCTTATCCACATTCATGATGTGCCTGCTCCTTCCTCCACATATTCTCCTTCACCATCCTATTGTGCTTTTAATATTTGACAGAGTGCAATCTGGTTTTATCAGAGAAGAGATCATACTCAGGAGCTTTTGGTCTTAAAGAAAAAGTGTCATAGCTACAGGTAACCAAAACCATACGTCAACCATCCCAGCTGATTTTCATCCTTGGTCTCTGAATTCCCTCTATACATGTCCCACCTACTCATTCATTCCACTGGCCAGTGTTGTCTAGAGAAGTGGTAGATGCCCCATCCCTGGAAACACTGCAAATCAAGTTGGATGAGGCTCTGAACAACCTTATCTAGTTGAAGATATCCCTCTTCACTGCAAGGGGTTCGGACTAGATGGCCTTTAACGGTCCCTTCCAACCCAAACCATTATGTGATTCTATGATGCATGTGTCATTCCCGTCACTTATTTGAGGGTCTTAATGGGATTTGTGGTAACCATGAGACAAAGCAACATTTTAAGCCTCCCAACATTTCTGTAAAGTTGGTGAGAATATCTGAGTTTTCCACACAGGGAAGCAATGGAAAGAAATTCAAGACTTCATCACTGACTGTTCTGGTTTGCTCATGTAGAAGCTGCAAACACACAGTGAAATTTCTAATACAATTCTTCTTGCAAGAAGGAAAATAATTAATTAATCTGCCTCCACTGTCGTTACTTATCAGCCAGGTATACCCTTGCTAAAGGCCAGGGAAAGTACCTAGGATGTCTGAGTTTCTCATCACAGCTACAAATGACAACCTGTTCACAATCTGAAAAGTTCCTGAAAACTACACATGAAAAATATGAAGCAATATGAGAGAGAGCGAGAAAGGAAAAGGGCAGGCACAAGTAAGTCCTGCAAAGGCACACTGCTTTCTAGACAAAGGGCAGCTGTCAGCTGAATACCTTCAATGAAGAAACCAAATGATCGCTTTTGTAGAAAATGACAGTGGAGGATTAAAATGAAAAGTGGCCAAATAATTTACATGAGATGAGAACCCATATGATGGTAAAGAATGTAGATATCCTTGAAGCGGTTTCATTTCAATAACGCTGAAGCCTAGAAAAATTGCAGATTCAGAGAAACCCTCTTTCTTTCAGGGATAATGTGCTTAGGACAATGACAGAGAGGGAATCCATCTCAGCTCTGAGCTCTGTAATGGAAGCAAACACATCCCCCCCCACTCTTTACCAAGGTGCCCCTATCTGAATTCCTGCAATAGCTGCCAATCTTTTCTTTGCTTGGCTGTATGGTTTCTGTTATCCAGGCTGAGATATCAGATGCATTAACCAATGCCTCTGTAGCATTCCTGATAATCCACGGTGGAACTTTTGCTGCTTTGTATCAGTTCTGCAGCTGCCAGGGAAAGTGTTTAAAGTGACCCAAGCTATGGAGCGGTGGAAGGACAGCCAGGTTCAGTGCTTCTTCATGGGGCTGGATGTCAGACATTAAAACCCAGAGCTGCTCAAAAGACCCTGGGTTGGGGAAAGACTCATCTTACAGCATGACATAACAGTTAAAGCGTTAAAGTAGAAAGGCTTAAATGTGTTTCAGGGTAACAATTCACTGTGGGTGAGCTGATGGTGAGGTAATTCAGGTAACTGCACATCAGGGCAGTCTCACTGGAAGAAAGATAATTTACTTTGCAATTAATGGGAGGTAAGAACACACGGATGGGTATTTATTGAAGAACAGGTGACATGCTGCAATTCCATTCCCTCACTCCACATTGTGTTTGTGTCTCTGGATTCCCACTTCCATCAATGTGGGAAGCACCAGCAAGTGAAATACCCCAGCACTTTATCTATGTCTCTAAGTCTTCCTCATGACCATCTTCCCCAAGACTCAGGCTGCAGTCCAGCTTAACACAATTTAAGCACAGACTGCAAGGAACAGTCCTATCTTCTCCCTCATTTCCTTTTTGCAGGATGGTTTATGCCTGACTGCTTCTCTGGTCCAGCTTTCCACACGTGCCAAGAGCAGTGGTTGCACAGCCAAGGGAGGCGGGCAGGAGATGGCTGAAACATGCAGCTGGGACCGGCTTCTTCAATGGCAACTCACACACATCCTCTTCAACTGATACTGAAAGCCAAGTCTGAGTGATGGGCTCAGCGACTAGCCCAGGGACATGTGGAATTAAAGAGAACTGCCCATTTTCCCTAGCTCCCATCTGACCCCTGGTGATGAACAGAAGATCTTGCTGCCACCGGGGACTGAACTCCCTGCCAAACCTTGTGGTGTCTCAAAATACACGAGAGTGCAAGCTGCTCTTTTGTCTTCGATAAGACTGCCTGTAATTTCAGCTCCCTATCTGGTTTCCCTTCCAACTGGACCTCTGCTTTTCCACTGACAAGTTACATAAAACACTCGAATATAGTTACCTCCTTTATCTCTCATTAGTATATTTATCAACGTAGTACCACACAGCAGCAAGAGGTCATTGTTTCAGTCTCTGTGGCTTGTAGCAGAACTATAATTCAGGCTGTCAAATCAATGGAAATATTTCTGAAGTTAGTCTGTCATCTGTGCCTGAGATCTTATCTCTCCGTCGCATGAGACAGACTGTCAGAGGAGTGACATCCAAAGCATAATCTCATTGGAAAGTGTAATGACTAGTTTATTTCCCAGTAAATACTGGCCAAGAATATCACTAATGGCATTTTCAGCAAGGTCAACAGATGGCACCATCCATTCTTATCTACTGATATTTCTACAGATTCTATAATAACGGCGTGTGTGTTAACTATGGAGTCCACCCCACAATATATAGTTAAATTATTTCTAGTTTGGACAGCAAAATTAAAGCTCAAAGATAACCTCTCCACAGATAAACTCCGGTGGAGTGGAGAATTACACCAAAGACACCATTTTCTCTCTCCCCCAAGACTGCAAAATGTAACCACCAGTTTGGCTGCTGCAGGAAACATCTGGTGAGTCACTTTTGTACTCAAGATCAGCCAAGGATGAGAGCTGCAGCTCTTTGAACTTGAATCGAAGCACTCCTGCAGCATCAGCTCAACTGGACTTTCCATCCAGGCAAAAGACAAATTAAAAATAAAATCCCAAACTCAGAAAGAACACTGATGAACAGGACTGATGCGGCACTCAACCAATTCCCCTACGCTACTATCACTTAGATAATGGTTTTCATAGGTCTATGAATTTGAAGGACTGAAGAAACCACTGTAGGACTCTAGACTGAGTTCTTCTACAGCACTGGCCAGGCTTCTCAGCAGTTCTGGCATTAAGCCCAGATCTTCTGCTCAACCTACAGAGATAAAAGTCCCAAGATAAAAATGTGGCACTTCCTTCAATGCAGAATCTGCCATAACTTTAAATAAGCTTTGAATCCAAACTGTAAAAATCCTTGTTCTTTAAAGCTCTGTATTTCATTCCCAGCTTGAGCTATCAACCCCAGGATACTGCCCTACTCTGTCTAGGGAGAGAACAATTTTCAGGTCTCTCATTGTAAGATATGTTTCGTTCCTGTACTTCTTTTCAGAGCAAGTACAAATCTGGAGGAGAGATCTCCACAGGACCAGATCACTTTGAGCCCCAGACATAAATAAATGGGAATTACTTCACACGTCGGTACGTGTTTGTGCATATAAACTGCACTGTCATTTCAGAACACATTAAAACTCCCTCATACAATAGAGCTGACTCTATTCTGGTTTTACAAATCAGTGCCCAAACTCTGAGACAGTTATTTTACTGATGTTTTGTAGCAGGAATCTCGTCTGCAATGTAGATTAAACCACCAAAAATACACCTAGCACTAGAGTGCATAAACTGTACGACCTTCAAAACTACTACGGTAACATCCATTTTCTAAAATTTTAACAAATCATTTTCTCAGTATTTTGACAGTGGTCTCGAGCACCAACACAATCCCATCAAGCTATTAATATTGTCCTGAAATTTAAGCCCAGAATTAATTGACAATAGCTCTGAAAGCCTCATACTTGCAAAAGATAATCTATGCCTTCTAATCTATAGCACCCTACTGTCGAGATAATTAACAATTATAAAAAGAATAGTTAAGACATCAGAGGTGGAGATTTACTCTTCCTTGTAATTGGATTTGGTGATAAGAGTAGTTTTGAAATTACACAACAGCTCTCTTCCTGAGTAGGAAGATTTGGAGTTTTCAGCAATTTGAAACACAGGTACTATCTGTTTAAGGACTGTAAGACACCGACAGCAGACAATGGCTACAATTTTATGATTATCCTTAAACTTAATGGTATTACAGCCTCCCCAAACAAATACAGTTAACTAAATTGTTGACAAAATGAAAAGAAAGATGGGGGTAAGGGGAAAAGGGAAATGTCTGAAGACAGCAACACATGATAAAGTGAGAATTGTTCTGTAATATTTCAACAACCAGTTGGTGTTGAGCACCTTCAAAGCTCTTCCTAACAAGGCATCTAAGCATGAATAACGGCATCTCTTTTTCTCCTTTGTTTACTCACAGTATTTAAATAGACACACACTAGAGGGATGTTTATGTGCATTAAATCCTCTGGACATTAGTGATTGCTTCACGAGACCCTTATGAAGACATCTGTGGAACAAACATCTCATCTACATGCTTGAACTTTCTAGCTGGTAAGAATTATTTAAATTACACCCTCTGGAAAATGTACTTCTCACAAGGCAAGCAAAGCTAAGGGAGCATCAGTTCATTGATGAAACATCTCCAAGTGGTGATGAGACTGTGCAGAAATCAGTTAAGAAATCCTCAATAAGAACCCACCTACTCATAAGGGCTATTTTGCTGCTTGGTGACCACCTTTCCAGTAACACTGTGGTTATTAAAGAAACTACTTGCAAGAAGCAGAAGATTCCAAGGTCTTACATGGCAACACAAATACATTGCAAAATGTATGACTTAGTTTTTGCTGGGACAGAATCCTAGACCAGCCATGGGCTGCAGGCCATTAGCAGTCTGGAGTCGGCTGGGACAGCTGATTTGAGTTGGCTACAGGTTTATCCCATACCAGATCAGAGAGTCACAGAATTAATCAGGTTGGAAAATACCTCTGAGATTATCAGGTCCAACCTATAAGATGTGCAGCCTATTATAAAGGGAGAAGTCTGCTGAGGAGATGGGAGTCTCACAGAATCACAGAATGTTAGAGGTTGGAAGGGACCTGTAGAGATCATCTAGTCCAACCCCTCAGCCAAAGCCAGATCATCTAGGACAGGCCACACATCAATGCATCCAGGAGGGTTTTGAAAGTCCAGTGCTCCATCACCCTCACTGTAAAGAAGTTTATCCTCAGGTTGAGATCAAACTTCCAACATAATCATTAGCATTTCCCCTTGAAGATCCACAATTTTCATTTTCACTTCCAGTACTGGATGATGTGAGACTCAGCTCCTTTCTGAAACAGACAGAGAGCCACCATTGATGCTGCATTCTCAGTAAATAGGAATTGATTAAACTAATTAAAGGATCTCACAGGATTCAAAAGACAGGATAAGAACAATTCCTGCAGGATATCCAGTGCCTAAAGTCAAGAGGTTCAGAATCAAAGCTGCTAATTTTGGGCTTATTACATATATTTTTCCTAATGCCTAGTTCCTCCAAGATCTAGACCAGAATATTATTATATTATTAGTAAGAATATTATTATATTAAGTGCTGTATGTCCTGTGCAGCCTGCCCTAGGTGATCCTGCCTTGGCTCAGGGGTTGGACTAGATGATTTCTAGAGGTCCCTTTCAACCCCTAACATTCTGTGATTCTGTGTAAGCAAAAAAATAAGGTTTTGGATTTTTCATTATTAACCTATTCTCTGCCTTGGAGCCTGAATATATTGGAGGAGGCATATAAGCAAATAAAAACAAGAAATAATGAACCAACATGGGTCAATATGCTATTTAAGTTACTATGGTGTCAAGACCAGCTTCATAACATTCTCTGTAGACAATGGAATGAAACAAAAGGTTTAAGGGAAGTTTTCAGTAATAAGGTAGCTTTATAAATCCTTGAAGAGTACTATTTCTAAAGCCTGGAAGCAGCAACATCTTTTTATTTGCTACAGATTACTCAATCAACCATAGAATCATAGAATNTTAAATAGTTACCTTTGAAATAACAAGCTCCAAGCTCAAAATCTTTGCCTCATTAAAAAAATATCATCCTGTTTAGTATATCAAGAGCAGTTTCTATGACCAGATCATGAACATTTTAAAAGTATCCTGAGATTGTGGTTTTAAAAAATCTTGTTCTTTAATATTGTAAGAATTTAAAGGCAGAAGAACAACAGAGTTAAGAGATACAGACACAAGAAACCAGCTGCAGAACAGTGAAATCAATCCACAGCTCCTTACTCCTAGATCTGTGCACCCTGTCACAGGCCATGCTTTTTGCCATGTGCTTCA
This sequence comes from Ramphastos sulfuratus, assembly GCA_013399055.1. Lineage (NCBI taxonomy): Eukaryota > Metazoa > Chordata > Aves > Piciformes > Ramphastidae > Ramphastos > Ramphastos sulfuratus. The sequence continues at coordinate 98,965 of WBNM01041426.1, forward strand.
TCTTAAATGTCATTGTGACTCTAGCTCAGAACAGCCAGGTTCCCTGGGGACAGTCTCTTTAGGAGGCAGGACATCAACAGGACTAGTACTAATGCTCTAAAAACAACTGAGGAGTTGCTGACTATATGGGCTAGGTCTAGAAAAATACATTATCCTTGTCCTTTTTGGACATCAGTAGAGCATTTGATAACAATTAAAGATAGGTGTACCATCAGAGAGGGTAGAAATCATCTTTGGAGAAAAACACCTACTGATCTTGAGACAAATTCTGACTATAGCAAGGAAATCCACTGAGGACAAAGTCATGAGCCATGCCAATAGAGTGAATTGCAAGTACCATAAAAAGTAATAGACAATCCTAAGGGCAAGAACTGAAAAGACTGAAAGTTCATGCACTTTTGGAACAACAATTTCTCATAGACACAAAAATATCATCAGCTGGAAGGATCATTTTCTGGTAAGTCACAATGACCAAAAGACACCATGTGACAAAACCACCAGTAAAGCAAAGCCTGATAGAGCTGAAGACACAAATATTTCCAATATAGAAAAAAAAAAACCTTGCATGACACCTCACCAGGACTATGTACAATCCTGGTCTTCCACACTCTCCCTCTACTCAGCCCTAGTGAGGCCACATCTGGAGTACTGGGTCCAGTCCAGTTCTGAGATCTGCAGTTCATGTGGGACAAGCAACTACTCAAGAGAGTCCAGCAGAGGCTATGGAGATAATAAGGGGACTAAGCATCTCTCTAGTGAGGAGAGGCTGAGAGATCTGAGCCATTGTAGTCTGGAGCAGGGCAGATTGAGATATTTTAACAGTTTCTAAAGCATGGGTGTCAGGAAGATGGGGACATACTCATTTCATTGGTGCCTAGTGACAGAGTAAGGGCAATGGGCACAAACTGGAACACAGGAAGTTCCATCTGAATATAAGAAAAAACTTCTTTCCTGTGAGCGTGCTGGAACCCTGAACCAGGCTGCCCAGAGAGGTGGTGGAGTCTCCTTCTCTGGAGAGATTCAAAAGCTGTCTGGATGTGATCTCAGGCAACCTGTTCTTGGTGACTCTGCTTTAGCAGAAGGACTGTAGTAGATGACCTTCAGAGGTTCCTTCCAATTGTTGCCATACTGTGATTCAAGAACAATGGACTTCATACTGAACATGTCAAAGAGCAATCATAAGAGGCTGAGGAAGGGAAAGCCTACCTTGTAAGAGAAAGAGCATGTTTTACTGGAGCAAATTTCAATGCAGAGATGAGGTTATGGTTTACCATAAATAACTGAGGGAGACCAACACTGAAGATAAGAAATGGATGCAAGGATTTATTTTACTTTAAACTATAATGTTGAGCCAGGAAGGATGGGTCACAAAGAGATTCAGGAATTTAGACATCTAACTGCTGAAACAGTCAGAAACTGCTGGGTGGACATCTCCCAATAGGTTTAATCAGTTTCTGAAAAGGATATAAGAACAGCTGACTGAAATGAGAGAAGCTGGACATGAAGCTGAACTCCCAGTCCAATGCTCCTGTGATCAAGAGAAAATCAAGGGGCATTTAAAAACTGAAAGAGTGCCAGTCTACATACATAACGAGCAACAGATCAGATGACTTTCTCTATATGTTTTGTATTTATGTGCCCTATCTTCTCATTCCTTTTAAGGAAATTACATTAAAGGAGCTCCTTGGAATAGGTCCACATCTTCTGTTGAAAGAATTCCTCACAAAACAGCAGAGTCTTCAAAACAGATTAAAACTTATGCATGTTCCAAAGGAAAAATCAAACAAGAAAAGGTCACTTGCGCTATCCTGGACTACCAAAAATAAAAGGATAAAAAAGAATCTAGGATGTGGTAGTGACTTTTGTGGTTTAAGCCCATATGGCTCTCTGATAAAGCATTCATTTTAGGCTGTTTAAAGCTCTCCACAGTCTGACCAAGAGCCCACAAAGACACGATGCAGTGTACTTAAGATTTTTACTTAGGAATTTTCCTCCCTCACTTCTCTATGTAATTACTCTGTTTATTACTTGTATAAAAACCTCACATCTGTTACTAGATGGCAGAGAATTTCCTTGCACTGAGGTAGGTTTGGACCCTGTTCAGAGAATAGCTGCACTGAGTCAGTAGGAACACTGCATACTTCTAGAAATCAGAACTGGCCAAATCCAACAGTGCTCTGAGCTGCATAGTGCTCACGTACACTCCATGCTGACAGCTGAAAGCAAGAGGTGACAGGGTGCTAACCTGATTACTAATTCCTTCCAAATGCTTTCCAGATGACTCCAAAAGCTAACTTTGTAATTCACTTTAGTGGGTTTATTCCACAGATAATACCACATATAGGTCAGGTACATCTCACTGTGAGCAGTGACTATTCCTTTTAGCTGAACTTAGACCTGGAATGAGCCTCCTTGGCAGGTCGGGGCTGTCTAGTTCTGTCTTGGGACTTCAAGCTGTCTGAGAAAGAGCCAAAGCAGGGATGATCTCTTTTTGGTCACTTGTGCTTGTCACTGCCCAAGAAGCCATTTGTCACTGCCTCACCTGATAAACTTCCCAGGAGTCACAGAATCACAGAATGGTGGCGGTTGGAAGGGACCTTTGGAGATCATCTAGTCCAAGCTCCCTGCTAAAGCAGAGTCACCCAGAGCGAGTTGCACAGGGTCTCATCCAGACAGCTTTTGAATCTTGCCAGCAGAGACTATACCACCTCTCTAAGCAGTCTGTTTCAGGGTTCAAACACCTCAAAGGAAATGTTTTTTTTTTCAAATTTAGATGGAGGTTTCCATGTGGCCCTGTTTACACTCATTACTGCTTGTCCTGTTACTGTGCACCAGTGAAACGAGTCTGTCCCTGTCCTCTTGACACCCACCCTTTAGAAACTGATAAAGACTGATTAGATCCCGTCTCAGTCTTCTCCAGGCTAAGTGGCTTCAAGTCTCTCAGCCTCTCCTTACCAGATGCTCTAGTCCTTTCATCATATTTATAGCCCTCAATGTGAGTCTGCTCACAGGGAGTGGGTACACTCTGCAGTATTGTCTGAAGCTCTCAAGACAGCTAACTGCTGCACCCCTGCACCAGAGCACATCTAATGACACATCATCTTTGCATGGCTTGTAATATGATCAAGAAACGTTCCAGACAGTCTTCACTGAAGAACCTTTATAGAACTGCTACACAAAATGTAGACTGAATGTGCCAAGGTCCAGATCTCACAGTTTCTGTAAGAAGGATACCATGACTTTCCCTGCCTCCCGAATTCATGGTAACAGGGAAGGAAATAAAAGGTGTAGCTAATTAACATGAGCTTTTTGTTACTATTTGATTCTGCCTAATTTAAACAGAACAGTCCGAGGAAAAAAACCATGAAGGATTACAGAAAGTCTAGTGTTGGTTTAGAAGAAAGCTTACAAAGAAATAACCCACAGCACTAGACTTAAACTTTTACACTCTACTTACAGCAAACAGCACCTACAGGTCTCAACATGACAGGAGAGCCCCCACTGCACTAGCCTCTGCATATGAAGAGAAAAGAAGCCCTTGGCTCAGAGAAGTTGTGACCTGAAGTGATTGGTATTAACAGTTACATTAAATAATGTTCTGGAAAGTGGTTTACTTTGGATACAAATAAAGCACATAATTACAGTGAACTTCAGAAATATCTAAACAGTCCCACACCTGAACTTTATTTGCTGTCCTTGCAAAAAGCAGGGTAATGCACAGAAGAGAATAAACTCAAACTCCTTACACACATAACTGGTTCTGAGTTAGTTGTTCAGGAAAAAGACACATGTCATCATGGACTGCTCAAAGAAAAGGTACTCTCAATAAATAGACAAAAGTGATCAGCAAAATCCTGATGTTATTCTGGAGGTCAGAGAAAAACAGGAATCAGATTCAGTTGCCTGTATAAGCTGGAATATTCACCCTGGAAATATGGTAATCAGTTCTGCTCCTGTCCCCACTCACCTACCCTGGGTCACTCAAAATTAAATGTAGAAATAGCAAAGGTCCAGAGAAGAGTGACAATGAATGTTATTAGAGGCAAGGGAAGAGTTGCCATCTGAGAAGAGATAAGAGAATGACTGTTTAGTTCAGAAAGGAGATAAATAAGCAGCACATTGATAGCAGAGGAAGGTAAACTTAATGTTCTTCTTCATTCTTTCTCATGATGCTCAAGGAAAAGGGACTTCCAACCTTTTAAACTCATTTTTAGGATATAAAATGAAACTAGGTATAATTAACTCTCCCAGAAGTACCCAGAAGAGTGCGGTAAGACTTAGAAGAAATTGCATATTTATGTGACTTTTTCAGTGGAGCCCAGCAACAGCACAAAAGCATGTATTTGAACATAGGAAATTCTACCTAAATCTGAGAAGGAACTTTTTTATTTTCAGGGTCCTGGAGCACTGAAATGGGCTGCCCAGAGATGGAGTGGAGTCTCCATACCTGAAGTCATTTAAAATCTGCCTGGATGCAGTCTTGTGCAACCTGCTCTAGGTGAACCTGCTTTACAGGGGAGTTGGACTAGATGATCTCCAAGGGTCCCTCTCAACCTCTATCATTCTGTGAGTCTGTGAATAATAAGAATGCTCATAGCTGCAACAGCAGGATTTAAAAAAAAAAAAAAAGAGGATGGGAAGTAAGGGCCTTTGTCCACAGACTTCTGGTTGGTAGCCGTATGTGACGAGTCACAGACTGCAGAAGATAGGTAGAAAGAATGTAAACACCATCATTAGCACTATGTGGGTTACTGCTGAGCCTTGAAGCTTCTCACTTGCCAGAACTCCACAGTGCCGGTGCAACAGTGGCACACATGACAAAGTCAGCCCTTGTGCCAGGAACAAAAGATGCAGCCAGGAAAGGCACCCAAGGACAAAACAGATGCTCTGAGAGAAGGCAGGTATTAAGCAGTGCTCCTCAGATCTGCCATTTCACACTCATATATTCCTAGTAGGAACTCGGGTTGAACTGAAGTTGCCTTTATACTTCCCCTCCTTAGGTAATGCTCAAACACAGCCTTACATGCTGAGGATGGTGACATGAAATCACTGCAAGGGCAAGCAGGGCAGCTGGATGTTGCATGTGTAAGCACTCAGGGGTATGCTCCAAAGCATGGAGTCTGCATGAAGCCAGCAGATGTTCTTCAAAGCAAGCAAGAGGTTAAGAGATAAACATGGTCTTACAGTTCCTCCCATACACCAATGCTACTGGAGCCAGCAAAAATTACATTAGCCTGTAATTAGCAGCCATGATGCCTTTTTACACCTTCACTGAAAGCATCTGGGCACTTACAGAGATTTCCAATCCCGTATCTATGATAACTGCTTTCAAGATGTAAGAAGACAACACTGGAAGTCAGGATGTGATCACAGGATCACACAGAATGTCAGGGGCTGGAAGAGACCTTGAAAGATCATCCAGCCCAGTTCCCCTGCCAGAGCAGGATCACCTATAGCAGATCACACAGGAACGTGTCCAGGTGGGTTTTGATTATCTCCAGAGAGGCAGACTCCACAATCCCCTGGGCAGCCTGTTTCTGATGCTGCTTTTCACCTTCATGAGCAGGCAGACAGAATACTGGAGTATCACAGTTGGTTCTGGACAATTGCAGGAGAGTATCTGGACTAGAGAAGAATTCTCATTCTTATAAGATGAGTTTATTGCACCAGGCAGTGCTGCTGCTGGTCAGATTGACAAAGCTCCTTTTGCAAATTTTGATTTCAGTTATTTTGACCTTGGCAGATCTAAAAATTTTATCTGAAGTCTGCTGCAAGGAGCTGCCCCTCCCACAGATCTTTTTTATTATTAAAAAAAAAAA